>PVIR01040378.1:0-13166 GCA_004026965.1 Petromus typicus | reverse complement strand
TCACAATCCTCCTGCCTCTGCCTCCCGAGTGCTGGGATTACAGGCGTGAGCCACCACGCCCGGCACTGTGGTATGTGGTAGTGGTTGCTGCTGGGTGTGGAACACCCAGTATTGTTATGTGGTTACCGGGGAATCGAACCCGGGTCCTTGCGCTTGCAAGACAGGCGCCGGAACCACTGAGCTAACTCCCCGGCCCCCCACCAAAGATTTTTACAAAGGACCAGCATTAAATTTTAAGCAAGCAAATAAGAAAACTTTAAAATAAAATATAATAGTATAGAAAGAGACCTTATGGCATACAAAAATCAAATAGTTCTCCAAGTTTTACCACAATGAAAGTTTCATTCCTGGTATGAATGCACTTGGTATTATACCTGAAAGCTCCATGCTTCTACTTCCACTGTGGCTAGACATAGAACTATGCATGGACTGCCATGGAGTAAAGCTCAAAGCACATGAACACAGTGTCCAACTCCACGGGTCGCTGTACTTCCTGATGTCATCTCTTCTGAAGGCAGAGGTGCCCAGTCAGTCAACAGCATATCGAATCTACCTCAAACACACAGAGGACGAAACCAGACTTTAATTTTATCTCTGACATTTTTCAGCTTATGAACAAGAAGTTAGTCTGTTGAATTTCCTGAACTTAAAAAAACCTGGAAACAATTAACTCTGTGCCTGTAAAGAGAAGGTGAAAAAGCAGACGGCTCCCTGGGTGACCTGAGGAGAGTGGTTCCTGTTTCTGCAATCATGGGTGGTAATATCACTTCAGAGTTTGGCCCAGGAGACTGTGAAGAACTTTGAAACTCTTTGTCATTAGCTGACACCTTCTGAATACAAAACGGAAGTGGGCAACAAGCAGATAGGCACATCTTCAATAGGCAGGAACTTCTCTCTTCACTCTAGACTTTATGTACAAAACTGCTGCCTCTCCTGCCAAAAACAAACCCTGCCCCACTCCGAGTGTTACAGGTTAAATCAAGAGTGTTTCCCCAAAGCTGGGTTCACAGGCAGGATTCTGTGGATTGGACTGTGGGCTCCACGGCTGATGAACTGGTAGGAGACGGGCCTGATCTGGCCCAGAAGTCCTTGAGATGTGACCTGGAAGGTGTATCTCCTCTCTTTTCCCTCTCTGCTTCGTGGTTGCCACGGCATGAGCAGCTTTCCTCTGCAGCAGACCTTTCCACTGTGCCATTTCTGCATTTGAGTCTGTCAACCATGGACTGACACTTCTGAAACTGTGAGCCAAAATTAACTTCTCCTCTTTCTAGTTACGAGTGTCAGGTATTGGATCTCAGCGATGAAAAAAATGACTACAATACCTGGTTGCTAAAGAAGAAGTTCCTCAGAGTCTAAGGCAATTCCAGCTGATTTAACCAGTGAGAAAATCTAGGCAACAATAATAACTTAATAACAATAATGATGTTCTCCTCTTTACATTTGATAACACAAGATCTATTGGCAAATTCTAGAAACATCTCTTTATATGTTAGCACCTATAGCTTCCTGGGCTGCTGAGTTCTGAGCTCTTAGAATTGGGAATATATCTCTTCTTCAAATCTGTATTTCCATGCTAAATCTCAAGCAACACCATATTGCTGCTATACCTTTACTTAGGAGGAATCTAAATGACAGTGAAAACACATCCTCTACAATCTGAAACAGAAGCAAAATAGTGGAGGCTTCCTCAGACTACAGCAAAGGTTAGTTCCATCTCAAAGGGAGTTGAGGGGTCAGATATTTACTGAAAGTCCCTTACAACCCCTGGTAGCATTTTCTCCAATAAAACCCACCATGAACTCTCAGGCTGTCTGTCCTGGGTTGAAAGAAGAGGAAGAAGGCATGAAGGATGCAGTTTGGCTTGTAGGAGGGCAGCTGATGTCTCACTCATCTCAGACTTCCCCTGATTAGCACCACTCGCTTCAAATGGGGTAAGACCTGCTGAACAGCATTGTTTACATCGCAGACTGCTGGGAACCACTCAACTGCTCATTCATGCACAGATACTTGAGTCAAATGGCTATTTATAGTTCTTCATGCGTTCCAGACATTGTACTAAGAGCTAAAGCGAAGAAAAAAAAAAGCAAATAGAGAACAGTATTCAGCTCTGATTCATCTAATTGCTATAGCAAGAGTTTAAGAAAACAAGCATCCATTCTCATTCAACAATTATGCACTAAGCACTGCTCCTAGCCAGCTCTATCCTGGGCAGTGCTTCTGTGTGCAGGAGCACGTGAAGGTCCCAACATCCCTGTGTCCTCAGACTTTACCTTGTGTAAGGACACAAGGAATACACACCAAAGAAGTCAAATTAATGGCACAATGGATGACCCCTAGGGTCTTTAGAAGAACAAGTTGGGCAGGAAGCAGGAAATGAAAGGGGGATCACAGCGTTTCTGCAGGTGGTCAGGGAAGATCTTTCTAGGAGCAAAGTTCTGGAGCCACAGAGACCAGAAAGTTCCAGAGAGGAGTTTTGGAACTAGGTCTTCCCTCAAAGTTATCTCCAAACTCCAGAAGTGTTCTCTCTTATAAAAGCCCCACCACAGCTCTTTAGACAGTCTATGATCTTACACTTCTATGATGAGGCGAATGAAGAGAAATTGACTTTGAGTCAGAGGAAGTAGACATACCACCCTCAATTTTTTTTTTTTTTTTTTTTTAGGTTTTTTGAGACAGGGTCTCCCTTTGTGGTTCAGGCTGGCCCTGAGCTCAGCCTCAAACTCACATCACAGCAATCCTCCTGCCTCTGCCTCCCGAGTGCTGGGATTACAGGCGTGAGCCACCACGCCCAGCACTGTGGTATGTGGTACTGGTTGCTGCTGGGCGTAAGTCTCCATGCCCAGTATGGTATGTGGTTACCGGGGATCGAACCCAGGCCCTTGCGCTTGCAAGACAGGTGCCAGAACCACTGAGCTAAATCCCCGGCCCCTCAATTTTTTTTTCTAATTTGCCTATCTAAATAGTTGTTTATTTATTCTTTGCCCAGAGTCTTGGGTAAGTCTGTGTGAATGATGAGTAACTTTTTTGCACAATTAAAGAGATTGAAATATGAGTGTGATAGAAATATCTTTCTCACTTCACAGATGTTTATCCTAGCTTTCTTGTCACTGTCTTAAGCAGTTCTGGAAGTCCTCTTTCATGAGTGTTTATATAAGGTGTGATGAAAAGGTAAATGAAGGTGGCTGTCGAGTGCCATCTAACAGAAAGGTGGCTTACAAAAACATAACGCTATGTTTCCAGCCACTTTATTTACTAGATCTGCCGCCATGTGCCTTCTGGCTCTTCACTAAGGTCAGAATCACCATGAAACAGTTTGAATTGATTCAGGACCTTGGAGCAACTGTGACAGCACAGTCAGGCACACTCAGAAGACCAGAAGCCAGAACTGCTCCAGAAAATGACAAGAAAAATGGAATGAGTATGTTCAAAGTGAAAAGGGCTAATGGTAATGTGTCTGTTAGTGTAATGCATTTTTCTTAATTTAAATATCCACCATATTTTCCAATCACCCCTGGTATGCTTAGATTTGGTGTAGACTCAGGCACTTCGGACTGTTTTATTATGACATGAAAATAAAAGCGGATACTTTATTTGTCTCAATACACAAAAAGTGGACCTTCTCAGCAACTCCTGGCCCCTGTGTGTGCCTGAAGACCTTCTGAGAGCGCTTGTCTGGCTTGTCTTAACTAAGACCTGTTCAGTGTAATCTGACTCTCTCTTTCCCATAGAAGCTACAAAAATACATATATTGTTTTCCATATCACACTCATTTTTACATGAAGAACTTTAATTGTTTGGAGTTCATTAAGTCATACTTAAGTAACCTACAAACCACAGGAAATGAAATCACATAGCTAGCTCTGGAAATATGCTGAGCCCTATCGACTCCAGATGACCTTTAGCTATCACGGAGTGCTCTGATTCGGCCTGCTAACCATCATACAATGGCCCGATTACAGGACCACCACCTTGCATGACCAAGTGTTCTCATCTTTGAAGCCCTAGGGGCACAGGTTAAGTAAAGCCAGAGAGATAAAAAAGATTTCACAAGGTCTCCTTGAATTTTACACTCACTTGAAAGTTGTTTCAGCACGCAAAAATACTTGGCCTCCTTCTAAAACAATTCATAAGCAATAGGAATGGTGAGAGGAAGTTAACATTTTTCAAGCATATTTTACTCTTTAAAAATATAGCCACTAGAAAGATGAACTCATTTTCAAGAATTCTCACAAAAAAGCAGTTGACCCATTCATTTGTGAAGCTATCTAAAGGAAATGAACGAACAAGGAGAAACACAATATGTTAAAGTCCCTCACTCTACGTAGGATGTAATAACAGATTCTTATTTATTTGCTACAAATGAATGAGTAAGAGCAAGACCCACAGTTCCTCTAGATCAGCGATAAGCCTAAGTCTCTGTACTGGACAAGAAATGTTCAACTTTGATCTTATTCACTATCAGTGCCTCTTGTAGGCATTTGGCTTGTTATCCTAGAAGCATTTCAATGGAATAAAAAGAGATTAAACAGAGCTATCATAATACTTCCTCTCCAGATTAAAAGGCAGAGTGGCCACAAAAGGCTTCGGGAAAGGGACATGTTCCATAGAAAGGCAAATGGGAGACTGATGGCCCATTCTGTGTCACCTCACTGGCCAGGGTCCAGCAGACTGCCCAGATTCAACATTATTTCCAACTGAGTCTGGGAAAGTGTCTCCAGGTGACAAATAGATTGCCCTCCCCAATAAGGGGCAGAGGGAATCATCCAATCCACGCACATCAAAAGGTGTTTCTTGTCTGATTGGCTGGGGCATCAGTCTGCCACTGCCCGTGAACTAGGTCTGATACCACTAGTTTTCAGGTCTTTAAATCGGAGCAAAATTACATTACCAGCTTCCTGGGGGTGCAGCTCACAGTGACAGCTCATGGAATATCTCAGCCCCGATAACCACATGCATTGGGTCCTCATTCTGTCACCCTTACAGATCTGTATCCTAGCAGCTGTGTTTGCTTAAGGAACCCTGCCTGATACAGAAGGAAGGAGTGCTCTGGTCCAGCAGCTGTCAGGAAAGGAGGTACAAGCCCAGGTGAGAACATGCACACTGCTTTCCATATCAGTCTTTGGCTTCTTCCAGGAGCTGGCCTGCCACACAGTCATGTTCTCCAAGCTCTGATGCTATGGCCCCTTCCTTGCTACTATGAGCAAAGAATTTTGTTTAATTATCCAAACAGCCTCTGGCCACAGCAAAGAAATATCTAAGTATGGAGAGCTTTCCTCTACAAAGATTATTGCTGTTCACAAGCCACTAGCTTGTTCTTCCCTCTCCCTGTGCAGTAAGAAGCTCACTAGACTCAGTTCATGTCTTGGAAAATGTTTGGTGAGTGGTGGCGCCTTCTACCATCTGTAGACAAACAACCTGAACCTGTACTGGACACAGAGCCAGAGAGCAACCTGATGCCATTGAAACAGCAGCCAGGAAACTGTATTTCTACTAGGCAAAATAAGCATTTGTCAAGTTTGTTTGCTAAACCAGTATTGACTATCATCTCAACTTTCTTATTTAGCCAAGAAACTAAAAATCAAGAATGAATATGCAAAAGCGGCAGTCAGAACCATTTTTGGATTATGAGATACAAACTTCACTTCTGACTTGTTATGCCTCTACTTCCAAATTCCAAACTTCACTGAAAGCATCAACCACAAAGAATTATCTTGGATCCTACTCCTCCAATGAAAATGTAATTTTCCCTTCTTCAGTGCCCTCAGTTGCACTTTGATTAGGTTGATACTGTCACATTATTTCTCACATTGTAAACAGGTCTGTTCTTACACATACTTTGTTTTCTTGAAAATAACTGCCTCTTCTTTTCATAGCAAATGAACCTAAAAGGCTATTCTGTTTATAGCTTACAAACCTAAAAGAAGCTTACAAACTCATCCCATGTGCATCTCTATTTCAGATAGAAAGACAGTGCCTGGACAGAAAAGATTCACTTGATGGGAATTTGCTGGATGACCACTATGTTCCAGACACTGGCCAGGTGCTAGGAGTACCAAGAACCAACACAGATGATATCCTAACTTTCTGTGAGACAATAAGGGGAATTAGTATTCAACCACAGGATGATTTTGGATTGGAATAAACAATAAAAGATTAAAATGGGCAGTGGATTTCTTGAGAGAACATGTAGTGGTCAGGAAAGTTTTCCACAGGGACAAGCCATTTGAGGTAAGATCTGATGGATGACTCAGGCTCATGAGTAAGAGGATCTATACATCTCCATTGAACTAAAGCAATGTTTGTTCCTGGTAGGGGTAGTCAACCTGGAAGAAAACAGGTATGGAAGGGGATGGCCAATTACAGCCCATCCTCTTTTCCCACTGATGTCAAAGCTGAATGTCTAGTTTTTCACCCACTTGGCATAATTTTTACATCACAAACATTTCCAGCTTCTTAATCTTTCTCCTTGGTTTCCATTACATGATAAGAATATGACCCTCTCCCAGTAGCAAATATCTGGAGCATCTTCTAATACTGAGACATCTTCTAGTACTGAACCATATAAAACAAAACTAAAAGCTTTTGGAAAATACAAGATGAGAGCTTAAGATTTAGCTTTCATTTCTACTAAGGTCTTTCAACCGGTGTTTATTTTATGACCCTTATTTCCCATGATCACTGCTGATCTTTGTCAAAAACTAAGTTATGAACCTGCTCGCCACTTGTTTCCTTCCGCCTCTTATGAAGGGAAAAATAACTTTAGCAAAGCCACATATTTTACTATACATGAACATTTTTTAAAGCACAGCAAGCTTATCTAAATAACATTTTCCAAGATAATCACGCATTTTAGTAAATAAGTTTAGTCCTTATTTTAGCATTACTGAATCTGAAATTTCTTCATCATCATCCACTGCTTTGCAAGTATTTGTTCATCAAGAACTGCAGCCACTCAAAGAAGAAGACAAAGAGAATAAGGTGTTTTCTGCATTCTGATTAGAATGTCCAGATGTCATGCCTAGGACGCATCACAGTGACATTTCTCATCATGTTTCCAGTCATTTGCAAACACAGATTTTCCTCTGCAATCTGCCAGGCTTTGGGAGGCATTGGTCCCTGCTGTCATCAACCGCAGCCCAGGAAAGGAGCCAAATGCACCCTACCTGATGCTGTCTTCTGCTCCACCTCGGGGCACTTAGGTTCTTCCTGCAATTCTTCCTTCTGGTTTCCAGCCCCACGAACAGAAAATCAGAGAGAAAGTAAAATACAGCATTAATTTATAGCAACACCTTCTTTGAAAACCTGAGCCAAAAAATCTGAGAAAATCACACCAAGCCTTACAGAACTGAAGTTTTGGACAACTTACAAATATATGTATGGGTGTCTAAGTGTGGAAGTTTTGGTTACACCAATCCAGGAGCTAGTCATGTGGAAATGTCTATGAATATCATTGCTGGATTAATATAATCCAGGGGCCCCTGCACCTAAGGCATTTGGGGACACTAGCTACTTAGACAAGCTTCTCCTTCATAAGACAAGAGTTCTGCCAGTGTGACAGACCAAAGAAAATATTGTTTTACTTTTCATAATTCAAAAAGCAGTTTTCACGTACTTTTGACAGTTCTACCACTGTTCACAGTTAATTTTAATCTCTAGAAAAGGGTACATACACATTCTTTTTTTCCTGGCATTATACTCTTTATATTTTATTTTTATAAATATGGATAAATTATACATTTTAGTGGGTTTTGATGTGATATTTATTTATTTATTTATTTATTTATTTATTTTAGGTTTTTTGCCGCTTTGTAATTCAGGCTGGCCCTGAGCTCAGCCTCCAACTCACATCACAGCAATCCTCCTGCCTCTGCCTCCTGAGTGCTGGGATTACAGGTGTGAGCCACCACGCCCGGCACTGTGGTATGTGGTACTGGTTGCTGCTGGGTGTGAGTCTCCACACCCAGTATGGTATATGGTTACCAGGGATCGAACCCGGGCCCTTGCACTTGCAAGACAGGCGCTGGAACCACTGAGCTAACTCCCCGGCCCTGATGTGATATTTAAACATATGTATACAGAATTCACTAATCAAATCCCACTTCCATCCCTCCCTCCATTCTCCCAACCCTTACTAATGATCACTATTGTACATTTAGATTAACATTTTTTAGCTTCCACGTACAAGAGAGAACACACAGTACTTCAGTTTCTGAGTCTGGGGTATTTCACTTAATATAATGTCCTTTAGTTTCCTACCTTGAAATCATTTCTAAGTACTTTGTTCTTCCTAGGAATTTAGTCCCAGAAAGGATATTCGAGACTGTGATGAGGCACGTGGACATGGGGTTCCACAAATGATGACTGGAACTATTCTCTCACCAGAGTGGAATGCTGGATCTCAGAACCCGAGAGGGCCCATCATAGAGGCACTCACTTTCAAACTGATCATACATTTGCCAATTGCTATTACTAGGCATATCTCACAGAGACCAGAATCCACCAGACTTTTAAGCTCAGTTAGTAAAATACAGAAATGTGCTTTTTAATGCATAAAGATTGGTTTCACTTCATTGTATCAATAGTAGCTTCTAAAAGAATTGGCATTATCTGGGTCAGGAACAAGTGTTTTTCCAGAAATCACCAAATGATCTCTGAATGTTCATCATTAGAGACTAGTTCCCTAAATTTGTCCTACTGTTAAAATCCATGAAACAGTATTGGCATGAACACTTTAGATAAAAAGCCTCAGCCTATTATCTCAAATTTAAGTGTGATAAGAAATCTTAATGAAAGTTGTTTCTGAACTTTCTTTTATTTATATATATATTTTTTAGACAGGGTCTCGCTTTGTAGTTTAGACTGGCCCTGAGCTCAGCCTCCAACTCACATCACAGCAATTCTCCTGCCTCTGCCTCCCAAGTGCCAGAATTACAGGCATGAGCCACCATGCCCAGCACTGGGGTATGAGGTACTGGTTGCTGGTGAGCATGAGTCTCCATGCCTGGTACTGTTGTATGTGGCTACCAGGGAGGATTGAACTAGGGACCGTGTACTTGCAAGGCAGGCACTGGAAACACTGAGCTAAATCCCTGGCCCCCTTTGTTTCTTTATTACAAGGATACAAATTAGTGGTATACCAAATGACATGCAAATCGTAGAAAAGCTCAATCCCACAGCACCTAAATGTAGAATAAGTGATTTCTTATTTCAGAAGGCACAACAGAAGCAAATACCAATAACTGGAGGAGTCATTGTATAACACAAACATGGAAAGTCTCTTGAGAGGCCAAAATTATTCAAATAAAGTTGTTACATAAATAAAAGATTGTCTCCTTTGAGCCAATAATAGTACTAACATTTCATTGCTCTGAATTCCAGAATTGGGAATTAACAGCCCTGTAGCTTTCCTCACACACATTCAGTACTCATTTCAGACAGCTCCCCACCAAGATTCTATGTAGTTAAGAGTCACAAAGCCTCCAAATAGTCTGTAGGGAAAAGGTATTTGTAGTCCTCTTAGCTGGAGAGCTCTTAGCACAGGATAAACAAACATCTGTCTTTGATCAAATAAACTATGTTCTATTTAGAGAAAAGAGACTGAGCCCTTTAAATTCATGGCTTCTTCTTTTTAGTGTCATCCTGTGATTTGCTGAATTTGCTCCTTGTGGCTTTTCCCAGCAATACTGGAGTAAAATAACAACAGCTCAATTGTAGTAGACACCTGTGGATTTTGTTGCCCGCCTCCTACTCTTGGTAGTGAGTGTGCCCTGACTTCTTCTTTAAAGCTATCCTTTCCTACCCTGCAAGAGGCTTCTCTACCTGCTGTGACCCCACATGAAGCGCAGCTTACCATCATGATGGGTCATGAAGGTCCTACAGGTAGGTGGAACATCCTTTCCAAAAATGCTTGTGTCCGGAAGTGCTTCAGCTATTTAGATTTAGGGATATTTGCTTATATATAATGAGAGACATGTTGGGATTCCTATCCTGGGACCCACGACTAAAAACACAGTTCCTTCATCTTTCACATGTGTTTTATATACACAGCTTGATGATAATTTTATGTAAACTTTTAATGTACTCTTTTGACTATGACTAATCACATGAGGCAGGTGTGGAATTTTCCACTTGTGGAATCTTGTTGGTGCTGAAAAGCTTTGAATTTTAGAGCATTTCAGATTTTGGATTTTCAATTAGGGATTTTTAATGTGTATCCTTATTTTTAAAATGTTCCACCTCTGTGACCAGGACATAATCCTGGACCTCCAAGAATGCACAAATGAATAGGAGAGACAGATACATTTGTCTTTCCCCAGGGAAAGAAAAGTTCTAACACTAACAAATATCTTCCTTTCTTCTCATCTCATTTCACCTCCATTTTCTTTCTCTTCGGGATGGAGTATGTGGACCATGCTGCTAAATAGTACAAAGAACTTGAGTTTGTGTGCTCATAAAGCTCATAGGTCTGGAACTTTTGTGTCATGCTTTAGATCTAAAATTCCACCCCCAAATCTCATGTATTCAGAGTAGAGCTTCTGTAGTGATTGAATTAAGGGAGTTCCGAATCAGTAAGTGGATTAATCCATGAATGTGTACACAGGTGAATGCCCTGTAGGAGGTAAGAGGTGGTCACTGGGGGTGTAACCCAGAAGGGTGCCTTCTTGTCCTTGGCTCCTTCCTCCTCTCTTTGCCTCCTGGCTGCCATGATGTGAGCCGCTTTCTTCCGCTAGGCCCAGCCCTTGTGCAGCTCGTGCTTGGAGCCAGTCAACCATGGACTGATGCCTCTGAGACTGTGAGCCAAACAAACATCTTCCTAAAGCTGTGGGTCCAGTGATGGGAAAGTACCTAACACAGTTGGTACATACCCA
Source organism: Petromus typicus (assembly GCA_004026965.1). Classification (NCBI taxonomy): domain Eukaryota; kingdom Metazoa; phylum Chordata; class Mammalia; order Rodentia; family Petromuridae; genus Petromus; species Petromus typicus. The sequence goes on along the minus strand of PVIR01040378.1, from coordinate 2,298 downwards.
AGTCACTGGAGGGTGCGGTGGAACTGCAAAGAACCTGGCCCTCCCTCCCTGATCCCAGCAAGCCTGGGCTTCTGCATTTCCTCCTAGCTGTCTGGGACATGCTATGCCACAGCAAAGGTTAAGTCCCTGTTTCAAATGAGGGAAGTCTGATCTGGTCTTCAGACCACTTCTTCAGGCCCCTCTTTCCTTCATTCTTTCCTTTGTCTATTTCTGTGTGCAACATTTCAGCCCCTCCATCACTACATAGTCAAAGCTTCTAGAAACTCTGGAGTCACATACTTCTCCTCCTGTTTCAAAGAGGGAAAAAGCACTCCTGGGCCTCCCTACTCATCTGTAGAGTTCCAGGGAAAACTTTCACTGGTCTCTCCTGGGCCACACACCTGCTTATTATTACAGCTGGGGGATGGATAGGAGCTGTGACTTTTCCAGACCTAAGTCACTGTCCATCTCAAAGCCACTGGAGGAGGAGGAGGATGTGATTAGAGCTGTCTAGAACTTCACGGAACGGGGAAGGCAGCGGTCTGAATGGAAAGAAGACTATGTCTTGTTGCAAGAAAGAAAGAGATTGGGCCAGATGTAGCTCAAAAACAGATAACTACTGCTTATTAGTGCTCAGTTTGTGCCAGGAGCTGCACACAGTCACATGCACCATGGAACTGCATTAGAAGCAGTTAAGAGTGTGAACAGCACAGGCCATAAAATGAGAATGAATCAGATCTGGTGTCCAGAGACTTTAGTCCATTATTTCCTGGGCCAGGCACAACTAGGGGTTCAGGAAAGAAAGGTGATACATGAAACAGACACCACCCCAAGGCTGGAGACGCACCCAAAAGCCAATCAACCAAGTGTGTTTTTTAGTATCCTACCAGCTAGTATGTTCTTTATATACTTTAGTCCTGAGTATCACCTCAATTACATGTTTCTAGAACCAGATAGACCCTGAAGCTCTGCTGTCATGAGCTCTTTCTGGAGCATCAGTTGTACTCAAGAATTTGGAAGAGGAAATGTTATTTATATATGTGAAAGATAGCATATGAATAACAGGCATATATTTTCAGGACATGCATGTCAAGAAACTGTGAACATGGAGTTCCTGACCTCTGAGACACTGTAGAGAAGACTGAAAAGCTTGGTCAGAGAAATAGCAGTGCAGAAATTTGTGTCTCTATTATAGGGAGCTCCAGGGGGCTGAAGACTGTCTCACAACACACTCTTTAAAAGGAACAAAGATTCATGCCATCTTCCTGGCCACATTGCTCTCCTTACTGGTAGCTGTAACTGTCATCTCACCAGGCATGTGGTGCATACCTGTACTCCCAGCATTTGGAATGCTGAAATTTCAAGCCCAGCCTGAGAGACTTAGCAACTCAAAGTTGTTCCTATTTGTTTAAAAAAAATTAAAAAGTGACTGGAGAGGTAGCCAGGTTTTATATATAATCTCTAGTACTACAAAATGAATAAGTAAATGAATAAATAATTTTATCTTAACCAGAAATAAAAGCTGGTTAATGAATAGCTATCCTGAGTGAAAGGATTAGCTGGAGAGGAATGTGGAAGGTGTTGCTCTGCAACGGAAGGACTGATTGCTCAAAGCTAGAGGAAACTTCTTCAAGGACAGATCTTCATGTGCCGTTGGATTTACAGAGCCCCTCCTCAAGGATACCACAGACCAAAACAACCTATCACAGGATGAGACTTTGAGAACCAGTTGTGAAGAAACTTCAACACAGTCTTTTTAGTTGTAATTCAACCTGCTGGTCCAAAGGTTAAAGTTACATAATGATTGCAAAAATATCTGTAAGCTCTTATCACACGACGTGGGAAACACAAGGGCTGACTGCCTACACTCACGACTGATGGATTGTCTGTTTCAATCCTCTCTGCAGATCCCCTGTGTAGATCACATCTAGATCCTGAGAGAGTGACAAGAGGGAATTGTGATGTTTCACGGCATCTGATCTTCTCCACAAACATCCTGTACACACTTGTTCAATGGATGGATACATAAGGGAATGAGTGTCATTTCTCTTTTTAAAAAACTATGTTCCTGGGCTGGGAATTTAGCTCAGTGGTTGTGGCGCCTGCCTTGCAAGTGCAAGGTCCCAGGTTCAATCCTCAGGAACCGCATACAACAATACTAGGGACGGTGGCTCATGCTTGTAAACCCAACACTCTGGCAGCAGAGGCAGGAGGATGGCTAAATTTGGGACTAGCCTGAACTACAAAGTGAGGCCCTATTTCAAAAAACTAAAAACAAAATAACAGCAACCAAAAAAACGATGTCCCTCTAAAAACTAC
>PVIR01040377.1:0-13074 GCA_004026965.1 Petromus typicus | reverse complement strand
TCAATATGTCAGTGAACAATGAGAATCTTTAAAAGCAGCTACAGAATGTAATACATTTCAAATGTTTGACCAAAGTGTTTATTTCCCTTCCTCCTCCTCCAACATAGAAATTCTCAGAGAAAATGCATTTTGCAAAATATAGCACATGCCTGGGTTGGAAAATACTACTCAGAGGACTCCTCACTTAGGATAAAGTCATTTAATGGCCTGGATCATCCCTTTAGGGAGAAGGAATTGAGGCTGATACTGGAAAGTGAATTAATATGATTGATGACCCCCAGTGTGGACATTGTATTAGCAACAAACTTGATTATATTAATAAGAAAAATTATAATAACAATGTGTATTTGAGATAGGATACAAGAAACAAATAAGGTAGGAAGGAGATACGGAAAATTATAATTTAAAGTTGTATTTCTAAGAAGGCAGCAACTTTAGGACATAGAGTTACCTAGGGTTACCTATGTCAATACTTACTCCTTAGGCTTGTTTATGCTTCTTTTCTTCCAGGCCTATCACACACAGAATCCTTTAAAGATACTATAAATTAGCTAAATGTATAAAGTAAAGGGCAGAAACCTGATCTTAAGAGAAAGAGATTCAATGTTAACAATATTTTGGTGAAAACAGGTCACTCATCTTAAAAATATACTACACTCCACTCATGCCTTTCTCTTGTAAGACGAACTATCATTTCACCTATGGAGGAGCCACTGTCTTTCTACCAATAAGGGTCCATGATTTTTCTCCTTCAGTAAATCAAGCTCAAACTTTCTATGGATTCACTAATTACAGTTTCCAACCACCAAAACATAAATATTCCCAGTTCCAGACTATAATGCTCCTTTCTCAAAGACTACGTTCTATGTTCTTTGAATGAGTACTTTACTAGTTACCCAGTAAACCTCGTTATGCTCTTACTGATGTATCCTGAGAATTATTTTCTGTGACAGAAGTCAGTAAACATGCCACCTGCCCCATAGTTGAGGTGAGCTGAGGCTTCCTTTCTTCACCTCTCTGGACTCTGTGTCGTGAATCCTTAACCTCCCATTTCGTACATGCTCCCCTAATAAAACCATGGGTTTGGAATGATTCTCTTCACTTTCTGAGTGGTGAAGCAGCGGTTCAGTTGGTTAGCTTTGCACAGAACCACTAGCTAGTCAGCAGCAGACCGAGAACAGCACCCTATCTCTGAGACTAAAGTGAGAACATGTGTCCTCCCATTGGCTGCTTAAGCAGTTATGACAATCATCAGCCAAGCTATCTCCTATTGCAATAAGAGAAATAGGAACAAACACAATTCAGAGAAAAGGCTCAGATGGATAGTAGAACAGGACCAGCAGGACCATTTGAGGGAAAACCATGGCAGTGGCCACCTTTGGAATAGTTCAGTGCTCTGTGTCAGGCAGCCACCTGTGTGAGCTCTGGAAGAGGCAGAGCTTGGGAAATGTAGTCAAGCACCACCAAATTTTGAGTTTTGAGATGCAAGTGTAAATTTTGAGCAATTGATCAAAAATGGATTAGTAACTACTTTTTGGAAAATATTATTTCATGCATAAAAACTCATTATATGGAGATAAATTATGCATTATCTATAGCAAACATGTAGTAATTTGTTTTTAATTCACTAGACCCGGATACTAAAATCTAGCATAGCACTGGCTGACCTTTCTGAATAAACTCTCTTTGTTATATTCATAATGATCATGTTCCTAGTATCTGTGAATTCTTTTCTTCCCATTTATTGTCTCAATTTTATTTTATTTTTTTACCATCTTCTGTCTTCTAGGAATCTTCAGGTAAACTGCTGATTTCTCTCATTTGTGGTCAGCCATCCTGCCAGGCAGGCAAGTTATCTTTAGCCTCACACACGCCAGGAAGGAGTCTGAAAGTCATTCTTTCACCTCTTAGCCAGCATCAGATGTGCTGGGCATTGGCTTATGAGATAACCTTTCTCTTCTTTTGCCACTCTGGCCAAGGAACATAAGGATCTGGCCCTGACCAAGATAAAAGTTCCTTGTAGGCCCCATTCATTCTGCTGTGACAACCAGATGACTTCTTGGACTTTGTTCCCTGGGGATTACTTGCCCCACTTTTACATGTGACTGTAATGTGATCTGCATAACTCCCAGGATTGGCCAAGATTTCCACTGTATGTATTGGAAAGCATCTGAGCTTTGGTGCCAGACCCTCCTGGGTACAAGTTCCAGTCTTATCAAGTGCTGTGTAACCTAAGGCAAGTTACTCAACCTTGGGAGGACTTTGCCTTTCTTACTTATGAAAAGGCCATATTAAGGATTCCCTCAGATGCATGAGATCACCTGTAAAGGCTCTGATTGGTTTTCCCTGTCCTTTCTGAGGCAGACTTCTAAGGCAGATATTAGTAGCTATTTAAGTGGTAAGGATATTTATAGAGTCATGTATAATGAAGTTTAAAGGCAAGATAGCCTCAAGTTCTACTGATCCTACTAATTATGTTATCAATATCCTAGGTTCTTTCTGTCTTTCTGCACAGCCACCTATAGATAACAGTTCAACCTAAAGTAAATTCTCCTCATGGTAGTAAGGTGGCTTTAGGTAAGAATTGGTGCTATATACTTTTTGATTCACTTTTAGGAGGAAAGAGCATGTCTTCCTGATCTTTTAAGCCAAGTAAGTCCTTTTCATTTGTCTGAAAATTTTTAAGCTGTATCTTCTTTGTGCATTGATCATTACAATGGAGAAATATCAAATGTTGATCTCAAAGTTTAAGTTCCTTAGCCTCCATAGGTCAATGAATTACTATAGGTAATTAAGAACAGTGATAGCTATTTCCGTCTCTCTAGCACATACCAAGTAAGGAAAGGGCAGGATGGAGATTAAAGAATAGGACTCTTCAGAGCCAAAAAAAAGCCTGAGCTATTTTCCATATTTCTACTTGACAGATGAGAGTGATGGTATCATTTATGTTTATCCATCTCATAAAATAATAATGTTTTCTTGGCTGGTTTTGAGAATTTAGCAAAATAAAATCTGTGAAGCTATTAGTACAGAGCCTAACAAATGGTCTACAAAATTCTATGGTTTACTGTACTGATTTATGCTTAGAAATATGGGGCCAGTTCCTGTGAAGTTTGGTTGTTATCTTATTTCTAAATTCTTCTGTGGACGCCTATGCACCAGGGCAAATGAATAACACAGGAATGTTGCATCCCCTTTCTGCATTATACTTCTGACTCTTTAGCTGCCCATGAAGAATAACCTGGTTTAGCTCCTTCTTTCTCCCCACTCTGTCCCATCAAACTTAAGCTACTGAGGCCCCAGCTTCCACTGAGACAGAGTGGTTTGGTTGATTTTGGATGTTAACTAAGGGACACCAAGACAGCTCATGTAGAAAGCCACTGTGACACATGTCAAAGTAGGGGCATCTGAGAACATGATCCTATTGTTTAGCGCAGGTACATGATGGGCCTTCATTATGTAATAATGAATAAGCATAGGCAACTACACATGGGCCACATGGCTTGCAAGGTCACCTGGAATGTTTTGTTTCAGTGTTTCCTACTAAGCTGATAAAAAAATACTCTAAACGCTTTGTTGGAAACATAAATCTGTGTGCTTGCTTTATAATGTCTGCTCTATGCATGTTCTTTTCTTCGGGAACCTCACCTGGGCAGGCCTTACTATTGCCCACTGGCCTCAACAGCTGATAAAGCATAAATTATTTTCAGTGCTTTGTCAGGCACTGAGCCCATCCCTCTTGGGTTGAAAGGCAAACTAGGGTGGTCTGGAATTTGATTAGAAAGATTGTGTTACCCCATTGTGTCCATGAAGGTGTTTTCAGAGGAGACTGGCATATGACTACTCAGGGAAGCTCTGCTCTCAGTGTAGGCAGATATCAGTTGATCAGCTAGTGACCCTGCTAGAACAGGAGGAGAAAAGGGGAGTTCTTGCTCTCTCTTCTACAGCCAGGCTGCCCTGCTTTTCTTGCTGTTAGATATCAGAGCTCCAAGTTTCTTAGTTTTTGGACTCCAAGGTTTTTGCTAGCAGAAACTGGGATTCTGAGACTTTAGACTGAGAATCACATTATCAAGACTTCAAATGTGGGCTGAGCTGTGTGACTAGCTTCCTGAGTCCTTGAACCTGTAGACTGCCTATTGTAGGACTTCCTGACCTTCATAAGCAAATGAGCTAGTAGCTTTCTCCTCTCTCTCTCTCTACACATATATATATATATATACAGTACATATACAGTATATATACTGTATATATATAAAACACTATATATATATATATACTGTTGCCAACTGCCAGGGTTGAGTATTTGAGTATTTGTATTTGAATCCTGCTTTACAGTTAGATCTGCATTACTGATGACCAAAAGATGTCATTAGTATATTGCTTACCATCTCATTTCCTCTTGGAGATGGTGTTATAAAATACTACCTATCTTCAAAAGTTTTTTAAATTTTCATAGTTCCAATACTTAAGTAAGGGTTTTTGCTTTTCTCATATATTATTATTACCCAAAAATATTAAGCAAATTCTATTTTATTTTTTCCATTTTCTTCCTTTGATAGAATGCAGAGTTGCTTTTTTTTTAAGTTACCAAGACACAGTATGAAAGCTATAATAAATTCAGTGGTTTCAGTAAGGCCTTACATTTTAATTTCTGAACTTTCTTGCTCCCCTCCATGGAAACTCTGGAAGAGGCACTGTAGCAGTTTAACAAGACCGGCTATGTTTGTGGTGAGGAGCAGCTCGGGACAATGGCTCTTGTGATTCAAACCATTCTGAGAAGTTGATCATTGATTTGCCATGAAAATCCAGGGAGACCCAGAGTCTGCAGTGGAAGTTTCAAGTTGACATATGGAGAGTAGTAAAGGTTACCAACAGATGGTAACTAGAATTAGAAGCAGATAATTTTCAATTTTAAAGCAGCAGACACAGTGCCAGCCACTCGTGACAGTGTGGCACATGTCAGTGGAAGAAACCTGAGCTCACATTGACCCTCTCTTCCCCGGGCCATGAGCACAGATGCGCGCTGCTGCTGGCTGTGACTCTGTTGGATGGGACATAGGTCTGGGAGCAGCACCATATCCAGAGGCTCAGCACTGTCTTTGGCCATATACTATAGTCAGAAATAACCCCAGACAAATATTAAAGGGAAAATCTCTTTTATAAGAATTCTTCTAAAGAAGAATGCACAATACTAGTGTAAATAAGTGAAGAAGACCAAAATCTAAGTGGCAGGGATTGTCGAATTATTGTAAGATGATCTTAATATTCATCTTAATGTATTGATGTTATTTTCCTGTCTCTCTAAGGGACTGTATACAATTACCCAGCATTATCTTCTCCTGGAGTATGGCAGCTGTGCACTTGGATGAGGACGGCAAGAGGGACTTGCGAGCTGTCAGAGTACTTGGACCTTTGTGCACCTACGCACATGTGTGCGGGACACACTTCTCAAAAGGAGGCAGTGTAAAGATCACATGCTCTTGGGGGGAAAATAGCACAACTCTTAACACTGATTGGGCTTTCTCTGTGGCTGTGCTGTAGGAGTGAGTCTTTTTTCCAAGCTGATTGGAATCTGTAAACATTCTGGTACCTTGATCCTTGGCACTTCTACCCTAGAGTATTTGCTTAAATGGTTTTGTGGCTTATTTTACTGACTTATGATTGCACACAACCCTCATCTGCTCACGTGTACACCAGAACTGAGCTTCAGTGACTCCGACCCTCTAGTTACTGGGAGAGGTTTATCTGGAGAGGATGAGAGTAGTGAAGGGATACGCTTCTGTAACTGTATGAATCTGGGTGTCTGGGGAAACAAGTTCACTCACACTGGAGCTTTGTGGGAATCATTGCTCTCTGATACCTTAGGATGCTGTGTCGACTACCACTCTCCTCATTTTCAATGCACTTATGTCACAAGTTAATTAACTTGACTATGCTATATCCTTCCTTTGCAGCTTGAAATAGACTTAGAATTTGCCCTTTTAAAAATGCTGCATGCCCTGGGATATGAGGAAGACAATTCTTCATCCTGTGTTAAAAAATAGGCTCATTTTTAAAATCTCTTTTGGTAATTACCAAGGTTATTCCCCTATTTTAGACTTATTCCTGTACATGTTTATTAATGGCCTGTTTTGTGCAAAATGTTGAACTAATACTTTGAAGAACACAAAGTCAGTTCCTGAACTCCAGGAATTTGCAGTCTTTGTGGGATTACGAAAACTATGCTATGTTTTGAGAACTATGTTGACTCTGGAATGCCAGGAATGGGTGCATGTGAGAATTTCAGCAGACATTTCTCTTTATGTCATCTTGGTCTTTGGAGTTAGAGTGAATCTGAATCCGAAACTCACTGATACAGCTAGGTGACCTGGGACAATCACTCATCCTTTTCAAGCCTGTTTGTTTATGTGTAGAGAAGGGAAAAATTAACAACCTCTCAGAAGTTGAACAGGATAAATACTTCAATATATAAAACATTAAAATTGTGTGTGGCAAATAATAAGTGCTCGATAAAGCCATTACCATCATTAAGTGCCTCTCCATACTTTTCCCCCTCAATGTTCTGAACACACAGCTGTATGAAAGCTCAGACAAAGGCTGTGCAATTGATGTGATGTTTATTATTCCAACTATTTGATGATATTATGCAATTCATTTGAGACAGTATTTAAACCTCAGTGTTCTGTAATTTCAACTGACCAACTTCATTTACGACCAGCCCATGGGACCAAACTGAGACCCTAAGTCAAGAGTCCACTGCCCATGAATTGCTACATCTTATCTCTAACCTCTTGCCATGTACTAATCACTAAAATAAATAGAAGTGAGGGATAAAATGTTCAGCTGACCCAAACCTTCCTGAATAAAGAGACCCATACCCTGGACAGCTGTTGACAGGCAGAGTGCTGAATTCACAAAGTAGAAATAAAAGTGCATGAAACTTGCTTTTGTGGAGGGGAAGAAGGAGAGAATGAAGGCACAGTGGACCTTCACGTTATGGCCAGACTCACATACAAACAACTTGGTTTACAACTAGAACTTTAATTTGAACTTATGGACAAAGTCTTGGGTCACAATCCAAATGCCAGCCGCTTGTGCTTCTAAATGGCCTCAGACACAGGTTAAACCCTTAGAGTTCTAGAGAAACATTACAACATCCTTTCCTGTGTGAGGTGAATTGAGAAATCCTGGGCCAGTGCCTCTCTAAGGACACTGAGATCTGCCTGGATAAGGAGAGACCAAAAGCTGTGCAGAGGAGCCTGAGCTTTCAACTGACCAGCTTAAATTATCACCAGCCCACGGGAACAAAATGAATTCTTAGGTCAAGATCCACTGTCCATGAATTGCTACATCTTATCTCTTACCTCTTGCTGTTATACGCCTTGTCTTTGATTTGGTAGGAAAGCTGTTCTCTCTAACTCCGTAATACCTAAGAACAGAGCCTGTGAGGACATAGATTGAAAATTACAATGCATTTATAAATACAACTTCCATGGCTATGTTTTAAAATCTTCCCAAATTAGGAATGGTGGAAGACACCTGCAATCCCAGCTCTTACCAGGCTCATGCTGTGAATTATACAGAGACTGTGTATCAAAAACCAAAATCAAAGAACAAAAACAAAACCTTCCCCAAACTCAACATCAGTTTCTTGTTCAGAGATGGTTTTTAAGCTTCAGGGTTTTTTTACCTGCAAAAAGAGGGGAAAAAAACAAACTCTCAGGAATTGAGTAGAATGGGTAATTTAATGTGTTAAAAAGAAAAAAACCCTGATGATTTCATGAGATCTCATTGCTGGTAACAAGGGATCTTCCAATGGGCTTGAGAAATACTTCATTTCTCTCTGAAGCCTGAAGTTGGTTGTCTTGTCTGCCACAGGCAGCCTCCACATGAACGGCAGGTGGAAAGGGAGGGTGCGTCTGAAAGCCAGCTCTGTTGGAGCGTTGTGTGCTGCTCCCTTTAATGCTATCTTGGAAAAGCTCTCCCTTTGGAAGATCCAACAACTTTGTGGTTATTTTAAAAATGTTTCAGCCTGGGAAGTTGTCTCCAGGCTACTGGAGTTTCCCCAGCCCTTCCTGACTCTGAGCCCCAAAGCAAGGCTGAAAAACCATAGGGTTTAGGCCTTTGTCCCTGTGAATGAGCTTTGTGGATGTAGGAAGGACAATTGATTCAGGACCTGGGCTAATTTTTGTGGATAGATTATTAACATTCATCCCAAGGCTTCTTATTTGGAGGCAAGAAAGCATTTGGCATCTGTGTCCTGAGGCATCTCCCCAACAAACATGTAATATAATCTGCACATGAGCTTTAGCCAGAAAAGAGTTGCAATGAGAGGACCAAGAGATGTTTCCATCACATTACACTTCAGATTCAGTAACTAACCACATCAGCCAAGGTGTCTGTGTATATGTGTGTGCACCATATGATGGTTAATGGTTTCATGTGAATAGCATAGTTGTATCATGCAGTAGTGGAGGAGAGATAGCAGTATTGCATTAAGTGCGAATATGGGAATCATCACAACTTCTATTACCTAATTTAATGTTTGTCTTTTTAAATGGTTTTTACACATCCCCAGTAATTGAGAATGAGTGAGGACCTCGCATTTATTTAAGAGGCCAGGATGGAACTAAATACAGCTCTAAGTTTTAAATATGTTGGCTTATAACAGCATACAGGGTCACAGTATGAAAGTATGATAGAATTATGGTAACAATAAGAGATTAATAGAAGTTAAAACTGCTTTAGAAAATCCAGAAGAAATGTAGCTCTAAAAAAATTTCATCCGGAAAGTGCAGCTCACCCAACGACACCCAAGGAGAGCTTTCACTTTCCTGTTCTTCAGCAGCAGCTCAGCACTTGATCCTCTTAGACATCACATAAGTCTACATCCATCTCCTCCACATTTTGCGGTGGATGTAAAAGGCATCTTGTACATTGCTTGGTGCTAGTAAGTGTTAATGACTGTTGTTCAGAGTTTAGGCTAGACCGTGCCTCCTGCCAGTGCTAGAGCATGGAGTCCTCTGAGCACAGCCAGAAGACTTAGAGACTAGACCATGTAGGAAGGAGAGATCTGCGAAGTGCAGGTCTTCCGTAATCCAAGCACTCATCAGAAGAGCTACTTAGAAGCTGCTTGGAGATGAGGACTTCAGTGTTTGCCTCTTTGGTCCAAGGGGCCGAGCCCTGGGCTCCCAGAGGTGTTTTAGAAACATGTGAATTGGCCTGAATTGCTTTACATGAGCAGGACTCAGAGATGACTCATGGAGCTGCCAACACTGCTTCTCTAACTCTCGGAGTCATGTGAGTAGATCCTGCTCTCTCTCACCTTCTGCTTTGCTGAAGAGAAAGGCGGCCTCAGCAGGGAAGAGGTTGACAGCAAGTGCATGTCTGGGATGTGAGAGAGTCAAGGGAGGGGCTGCCAGGCTTCCTGCCAGAGAGGAGATAAAAGGCCCCCTAAGAAAACAATAGCTCCACCATCAGCTTTGCCAAGGTGCCTTTCTCCAGAGGAGGAATTTCTCCATGTTCATGGGAAGTAACACTTGAAAACAGACTCTGATCAGAGACCAAGTCTTCCTCAATTTGATCTGCAAAAGGTCATCGAGCTAAAGCAATGCTCAGGAAAATTAGAGGTCGGAGCCACAACCTTATTAGGTGGACTGCGAGATTACACCTTCTGGGAAAGGTACACTGAGCCTGTGGATAAGAAATGATAATTACAACCAACAGTGGGACTGTAGACTCGTACAACCCATGTGGAGATCAGTTTGGAGAATCCTCAAAAAGCTAGGATTGACGGTCCCATTTGACCCGGCCATTGCCCTGCGAGGTATACACACACAAGTATTAAAAGACTCCTATCACAGTGACATATGTGCACCCATGTTTATAGCAGCCCAATTTGTGATTGTTACATCTTGGAAACAACCCAAATGTCCATCAACTGGAGACTGGATAAAAAAGCTGTGGTTCTACTACTGAATGGAGTATTACTCTGCCATAAAAAATGATAAGTTTGAATCATTTCTACTTAAATGGACATACCTTGAGGATATCCTCATAAGTGAAATAAATAGGGCACAGATAGGTACATATCACATCTTTTCTCTGGTATGAGAAAATAAAGATGTAAATGGGTCCTAGAATTGTATGTTATATATTGTGAAATAGAAAATGCTCAGTGTAAAATAGGGTGAAAGGGGAAAATGTTGAGATTGTAACAAAAAAGTAAGGAAACAAATTTTATGTATATGGGGGGGTGGTAGGGTGGGTAGGGTTATGGGAAAAAATGAGAATTAAGTTGTGTCTTATACTGGTACAAATCCCCATTATGGAGTACAATCATGATGTGCATATTTAATGTACCAATAAAGATAATAAAAAAAAGAAATGATAATTACATAACTGAAAGACCAAAAGGAGAAGAGGGAGTTGGCTGATGTACCTTGTGACTGACTTAGTGCCTTCTAACTAAACTAATTTGGTTTCTTTTCTTATTGGGTCTGGCCTGGCCTTCACAGGGCTATTTGCTAAATAGCAGCCCATGACATGGACTGGTGTCTCCTGAAGATGAGGGGAGGAAATTGAATCACTAAGTTTTCTGAAGAAAGTAGATTTGCAAAGATTTCCTAGGAGTTGAAAAGAGCTGTTGTTCTGAGACTTAGCATCCAGTCATCCCCTTCTTTCTCCTACTCTCCAACCCCTGAATTTTTAGAGCAATATTCTCTTAGCTATTATCAAATCTCAATAAAAGGAGAAGTAAACAAATAACAATGACTCCAGGCTAAAAAAGCCCTTGCATGAAAACATTTCAAACCTCCAGAATAACTTCAGTTTCACGTATTGTAAGACGTTATCTGGTAGCAGGACATTTAAAAAAAACAAAACAAAACTGTGTGATATACAATTACTAGTTATATAACTTGAGAATTAGACTCTAGACTCTGTATCCAGTCTCTGTTACCATCTTCTACAGAAACAGAACACTGGCTCCCAGTACTGAATGTATCATTTGGAGAGCTACGTCAGCTCTTCAAAGAGAAGCGTAATTTCTAGGGCTGAGAAAGAAGTGAGGAAAATCACAGTTTACATGGAATCCTTTGATCCCTGTCTGGGTTAAAATGGGTCACTGCTGGTTCTGTTCCTGCTGCCGTTTTCCTTTCTTTACCAAACTGATGTGTGTGTGTGTGTGTGTGTGTGTGTGTGTGTGTGTGTGTGTGTGTGTGTATTAATTCATGGTTGGCACTTTCCTGTCTGTGTCCTGCTTATCCAGTGCATGGCCTCTTGCAGGTCCTAGGGTCAGGGCTCTCCCCCATAGTCACACAGACAGTGCTCCATATAGCCTTACTGAACAGGAGAGATTCCTTCAGCAAGGTCAATATCAATGCCAAGTTTAGCACAGATCCTTAAAACACAATTCCTTTCTTTTGAATAAGACAGTAAAATTAAATAGTAACAAAGTTCTTAGGCAAAAGGATATGGTAGGTATAATATTAATGGTGGGTATAATTTTAAGGAAGAATCAAAGGCTAATGCTTCTATTACTAAGGTGAGGTATTTTCTATGATTTTGAATGTCCTGGCAGTTTCCAGAGAGCCCCAAGCTGCTGTGGAGCACTGGTCCTGAGCAGTATGAGGATGGACCCTCCTTATCTGGGCTTATCACAGCCTTAGCTTTTTCTTCAGCTAAGAGTGCTTGGATTTTGACAAAGTCAATCTGATACCTCCCAGGTCAGAGTGTGGCCAGGAGAACCAGAGAAACAGCTCCTGTGAATTAGCTTAGCATTTTCTGTTTTGGGTTTTTTTGTTTGTTTGTTTGTTTTGTTTTGTTTTGTTTTTTTGAGACAGGGTCTCACTTTGTGGTTCAGGCTGGCCCTGAGCTCAGCCTCAAATTCACATCACAGCAATCCTCCTGCCTCTGCCTCCCGAGTGCTGGGATTACAGGCATGAGCCTCCATCCCTGGCACTGTGGTGTGTGGTACTGGTTGCTGCTGGGCGTGAGTCTCCACACCCAGTATGTTATGTGGTTACTGGGGATCGAACCCAGTTCCTTGTGCTTACAAGACAGGCACTGGAACTACTGAGCTAACTCCCCAGCCCCAGCATTTTCTGTTTTGAAGATTTTCCCCTGCTCTTGTGTATACCAACTCATGCTCCTGCTCCTCCATATTGTGTATACCAGAACTCTAAGGTGGTAGCAGAGCTTCTGATTTGATTCTGTTTTGACCATTCTGGGGTTGGAGCCAGGCATCAGTGTTTTTCAAGAGCTCCTAGTTGATCCTAACATTTCCTCAGGCTTGAGGGGACAGAAAATAAGTTGGGTTGGAATCCAGAGGGCTGGTCTGGGCGCTTACCTCTGGACTTTCTTTTCTGGATTGCCTGCCCTCTATCACCAGCTCTCTCCCTCCCACCCTCTACCCTCCCCAACTCCTTGTTAAAGTCACAAGACGTCTTTCACCAGGGCTACTCTTGGGGCTGGAGACTTCTCAGTAAGCGGAAACTCTGATGGGCAGGAGTTGACTGTTTGGCTGAATGGACTTCCTGCATGTGTCCTGCTGCTCCTTGGGAGCCCCTCTGCCCTTTCCTCAGGGCTGCCATTTCAGCTGTGCTGCCTTTCGGAATATGGCAAGGCCCTGTGCCATTCCTACAGTGTCTGATTTGCAACCAGAATGCCTTCCAGGAATGAGGGGTTCCAACTGTGTGTCACAGCTGGCTGACGAGCTGTCATGTTGGCAGCATCAGCTTGATCTGGACATGCAGGAAAGATAATCATAAAATCTTACCAGGAACAAGCAGAGAAATTGTAGAGAGTGGATATCTCAACAAAAGCTGGGGATTCATAGGGGTGGGTCTTGTGCCTCAGATGCTGATGGCTGAGGGACCAGGAAATGGGCATGAAGTTATGTCCTGAGATTCAGTATCATATGTGTAATCCTAACAGACAGAACATCTGTGGCCAGGACTGGGATACTGGGCGGCCTCTGCTTCACCCCGGCTCTGTGAGTGACCAGCTCCAGGCCTTTGTGGGCTCTGCTGTCTGTGTGTGTTCTGTCAGAGATAATGAAACCAGACAGGCCCA
>PVIR01040376.1:0-13376 GCA_004026965.1 Petromus typicus | reverse complement strand
TGCGCGCTCCTCTCAATTCCCAGGGCATTGCTCTTCTCTGCCCTTGCTGGACAGCTCCTGCTCCTCCTCTGGGTCTGGATCTCGGTATGTGCCACTCGTGGGCAGCTTCCTCTCACCCGTAAGCCTGGAAGATGGACCCGTTTAGTGTGTCCATTGCGCCCTTCCCTTCTCACAACAGACTGTGCATCTGAGTTCCTTCCCCACAGACGTCAGTTCATGCGAGTCGTAGTGTCAGCTCCGGGCCTGCTGTCTGGCCCACACTTAACATAGCTGATCCATGGTGGCAGCGGCAGGCTGGGGAGATTTGCTTGCAGAATCCCTCCTTTTGTGGATACTCGAGTCCTCAAGTTCCTTTTATAGAACAATGTACCATTTGCATTTAACCCCTGCACATTCTCTGATGTACTTTTAATCAACTTGGATTACTTATAATATCCAATACAATGTAAATATAAATAGTTGTTAGACTGTATTGTTTAGGGAATAATGGCAAGGAATAAATCTATACACGTTCAGTGCAGACAATTTTTTTGAAGTATTTTCTATCTGGAGTTGGCTGAATCACAGATGTAGTGCTCTCAGACAACTGTAAATATTTGTTGAACAACTGGAGAGCTGTAGGTAATCTATTCTTTTTCTTCTTCATCTTTTGCAATCTAGTTTTATAATCAATTTTGAATCAGAGTAGTTTCTTGAAACCTTGGTTTGGAAATGTCATTATATTTGGAGATAATTCTTTCAAAGCAACAAATTAAAAAGGATTTCTGAAGTCCTAGATACAATCTTTCAGAAACTATAGGAAGGCCTTTGTTAGCTTGTGAAAATCGAAACATCTTCAAATTTAAAGAGACTCAAAGTGTCACTTAAAAGCCCAGACCCAACAACTCTTATCAATGTTTTTCTCTTTTATTCAGTTAGGTTGTCACTAATCTGAGACACAGAGAGAAGTCACATTGCAACCTGATTAATGAATCTTCTCATTATGCTGTTTTATAAAGTATTAAGGACTGGAACTGCGCATTGTCGTCATTTCTTCACTCTCCTCCTGTCCTGTGCAGGACTTAAGCCCCTGAGTAAGCCTGCTCTAGCTTTTCCCTTTCAGAGGGATCGTCAGGGCTTGGACAAGGCCCCGCTTTGCGCGCCCTCCCCCAAGGACCAGATGGACTATTGACTGCATCAGGAGTCAGAATGCCTTTCCCTGGGTTCCCACCTTCTCTCACACAATCCCCTGCTGGATTTTCATACAGATTAATGCGCCCCAGGCCCCTTTTCTTTTGCACACTCCTGCTCTTGCCCCCATGGATATATTTAGCAGTTCGGGTTTCCCAGGCTTCCATATTTGTGCATTTGTGGAGCCCATACAGCAAAAGAAATGGCTGAGCTGTCACAGCACGGCACGCCCCTCCCCACCGGCCCCGCCCGCGGCAGCCAGACCCTCCTCTCCCTCCCGTTCCCTCTTTCTCAGTCCACTTTGAGCCCCGGGAACAGAGGCTGGTACCACGCAGAGGGTGAGCAAACACACCAAAAGCCGCATTTAGGAGGGTTTCTTTAGCTCCATCTGCCACCACCACAGAGGTCATTGGGATAAAACAACTTGCTAAGCAAAATGGTTAACAACTCATGAATAAAACTTTAAGAAAGATTCCAAAAAAGATGTAGGTATCATTTTTCTGAAGCAGCAGCTCTCTTTTCATTTTCAAACTCTTCTCACCCACCAAGTGCCTCAAAGGAAAATACATTTTTCTTGGATTCCAGTAGGGGGCAGCTGCTATCAGCCTGGGGAGATGACTTATCTGCTCTTAACTTTTTCCTACGTGTGTGTGTGTGTGTGTGTGTGTGTGTGTGTGTGTGTGTGTGTGAAATAGAACATGCCCACAGAGGCAATGCACGAAAGCACATTTGAATAGAAGCAAACAGCTGTGTAACTACCTTCCTCAGGTCAAAAATTTGAATCTTAATTGCAACATGTATGTCTAAACTCCCCCTCTTTCCTTTATAACTCATTCCTCCCACCAGAGTCATCCACATCATACTCCCTTTGGGTAATTGTTTTCTTGATT
Source organism: Petromus typicus (assembly GCA_004026965.1). Lineage (NCBI taxonomy): Eukaryota > Metazoa > Chordata > Mammalia > Rodentia > Petromuridae > Petromus > Petromus typicus. The sequence continues at coordinate 11,316 of PVIR01040376.1, read as the reverse complement.
TACTTTAATGTCTTCCACAGCCAAACATATCCCCAAATAAAACGGTGTGGTGGTTGATAATCTTGATGACTTGGATCACTATATAAGTGGAATTTTACGCTACATATTCTTTTATGTATTGCATTTTTTCTTGAGCTTATGTTAACTCATTTTTTGTTTCTATGTGAAAACAATGGTGATGGTATTGATTGACTTACCCTAACCTATTTGTTTATTCTACCGTGGGTGGACACTGGGATGTTTCGAGTTTGTGGTAATTCTCAGACCTAATTGTGAACATCCTAGTCTGTATATCTTGGCACACAAAGTTGGACGTGCTCCTAGGGTTAGGGTGTAGAGAAATCTCACACTGCCTAATCACAAATGATGGACATCGTTGACTTTACTAAATAATTCCATGCAGTTTTCTAAAGTGATTGTTCCAATTTATACGTTCCTTTGCACCGTATATCCATCAATACTTTGTTTTGTCAGACTTTTTAACTTTTAGCCTGATGGATTTCCCTCTGTGCCAAGGGTACTCTTCTCAATGGCTTCCATAGTATGCTGCAGCAGGAAGGGGCTCTAGAGTCCCTCAGATGCAACTGGCAGGAAGAGCACAGGTAAGAGCCCTTCAGAGGAGGGGGTCCTCCCTGCACTGCTTGCTCCTCCCTTCTTGTTTGGGACACATTGTCAGGGTGTTAAAGCACAGGTCCTGGCTCAGTAGATCTGGAGTGGGGCCCAACATTCTGCATGTCTAACAAGCTTCCTGTCATGTCAGTGCTCCAGGATTCCAGAGTGTGGAACCTTGGGGAGAAGTACTTATGGAGTCTGAACAGATGGATGTTGTCCTGTGAGTACTGAGGCACTGCTTCTCTCCTCCATATACTCCCCAGTATGTGGAGCTGAGGCCATTGGGAAAACATCCCTTTCTTCCGGCAGAAGTTGGAACCTAGGTGGGGAGTATAGTTTTCCTTTTTATGCTGGGTCCAGTGTCAGAGAATTCCTTAGCACTCTGCCTTCTACTCATTTTGTACTGGTAACTTTCTGTTGACCATATTTCAGACATATTTTTATTTTTATATTTGATGAATCAATCGGGTACTTACTGTTGTATCCTCACATATACAGTGGTTCTCAGACCGGCATCGCTGTGAATTTGTTAGAATTACAAATGCCTTGGCCTCCTGTCAGACCTACTGAGTCAGAAACTTGGAGCACAGGCTGGCCCTCACGGTTAACAAGCGCTTCAGATAATTCCCATATGTATCGAAGCTCAAGAATGAGTGTCCTAAGATGCCAGACTCCTGAGGTGAATTTCTGGAGAAGAAGGCCCCAGACATGGCAGCCTTGTGGGGTCTGCACAAGTTTCTGGAGCTTGCTACTCAGTAGATAATTTCATGACTGGAAATAAGAGATGATTCCAAGAAGGAGCTTTGAAGGATGGCAGCTTCAGGTAAGGAAAAGCAGGAGCAAATGATCTTCCCCCTGAGGATAATTGTTTGGCTTTATGCAAATGTTCTAAGCAATAAAACCAGCCAGTGATGTACAGGAAATATGTGCTCCCTGTGCTGAGTGGTCTAAATAGAATGTTATCAGTGATTGGGCTTCTGAGCCCCTATTACACAAAGCCTTAATGGCATGAAATATACCACACCTGCTAAATGAAACACACAGGAGGACACTGTGGTGTTTTCAACAGCATTTTACTTTGCGTAATATAGATTTTTTTCCAGACCAGAAACGGTATATTAAAAAGTCAGCAGGCATAGAGCTTGTTTTAAAATTATTATTACGTTACTCTGGTGCTGCAGACTTTTATTTTCTTCTTCCGGCTGCTATTGCACAGAAATATAGAATATTCAATCCAGAAGGAACCCTAGAGATCAGTGAGTCTATTGCTGCAATTCACACTGGCTTCTGGAGACATCAGTTTCCTTGTCTTGCACAGACAAGGGCCGGCGTCCACACTCCGTGCATTCTTCTGTGATAGCATCAGATGAATAGGGAAGGGACTGTATGCATATTATTTACACATGTGTGCAATCTGGAATCAGTGGCCAGAATATTTGGCTGACTTGAATGTGAAGTCACTTCTGAGTCTGTCGTTCAAAGCATCTTCCACTCAGAAAATGGCTCAGGTTAAGAATTTGGTCTCTAGGAAGCTAATAACATCACTGCTAAAGTCCATGTATGAATCACACGTTTGGGGCGGTGGGGAACTCGAGGCCCAGACATGTGCAGTGCCAAGCACCCTCTCTTAGAGGGACACTACACTTGCTTTGAATATTGTAATGAAAATTTTTGGAAAAGGGGAACTGCACATTCATTTTGCATTAGGTGTCACAAGTTGGTCTTTTCCTATATATTTTGTGTTCTTCTCCATGTATTCTCTGAAACTCAACTTTCCCAAGAATCCTTTAAAGTTTTCCCCATGACTGTGTTATAAGGCACATTGGGTGTACGCTTTATTCAAAATGCTTAGGATTTTGGGATATTTAGACAAGGACACTAAAATATCTTGCCGATGGGACACAGGTCTAAACATGAAATTCATTTATAACTCATATGCATCTCACAGTGCAACTCATGTAGGTAATTTTGTACCACAGTTTTAATAGTTTTGTCCATGAAACTGTATGCTGAGCAGTGGAGTGTTTCAGTCACATGGACTTCCTCTTTGTGCTTATTTAGATATTACTTTTATTCCTAACTCTGAATTTATGCACTGCTGCTGAAAATCATCATATTCACATGTAAGTTCTTACAATAAGAGTCATAACTCCAGTATCTGGGCATCGTGCTGTGTGCCTATGATTCCAGTGCTCTGGGAGGCTAAGGCAGGAGGATCAAAACATATAAGATGCCACACGAGGTATCTTAGTGACTTAGGGAGACTCTGTCTCAAGAAAATAAACAATAAGTGAGACGATAGTTCCATGTGAAGGCTCTGGATCCAACCTTAGTACTGAGGGGGAAAGAAGGAAATGACAGCAGCCTATCACACTGATACTCAAAAAGCTTTGCATTTTGGCTCTGTGTTTTAGAGACACTGAACCTGTATTCTAACATTAATAGTGTATTATTCATCGTGCTAAGCTCAACTGCCCATTGCCTTTTCTCAGGGCTTACACAGAGTTGGTTACTGATAATGCCATTATACTACTTAACAGACAAGAAGACTGAGGTCAGAGAGATTAATGGGTTCAAAAGTGTACAGACCAGAGGCAGGGTTGGAGTCCCCTCTGCTTGCACCAGACAGACTTCACACTGCACTTGAGACCTTGTGGTGTGTCTGTTCAGTGCCTGATATGGTTGTTTTCCTGGTCTGTTGGGGAGAGATGTGACCTTTACAGCAGAAACTGTGTCCTTATTTCCTTCCGATGACACGCCCAACAGAGACAGGGCTCCCGATGGACATTATTTAATGAGGGTATTTGAGGAAATTTAATATGCATTTATCCGCAATCCAAAGAAGGTACCAGATTTATGTGTAAAATTTTCCCTATGAATGAAGCTCTGTGGCCAGTAAAAGCGTTGTGATATCTTATAGTTAACTTCATGAATTATTTATGGAATTAACACTGGAATCTTGATTAACTTGTGGAGGAGAGAGTTTGCTGCATGGCCAGGCACTGATGTTTTCCTGGAGGGGATAAAGCACTTTTCCAGAGGTAATGACTCAGGATGTGGTTTCCAGGGGTTACAGGAAGTTGGTCTCTTTTTTTCCTTCTCTTTCTCCAAACTGAAGAACCCAGGAACAACTGGTTATAGCCAGAGCTTTGGCAAATGCCCCCTGACTTTCAGTAGTAAAGGACTCGACTTTCTTTAATTTTCCGTTGACAGGCCTTTGAGACACCTCCTATCCAGGTGTAAGAGTCTGAACCAGAAAGGCGTGTTCCTGCCCTTAGTAAGACTGCAGCCTGCTAATGGCAGCCAGGCATGGAAACAGATTCTTACATTGTCAGGTGACCGGTGGCCTGTTGTACATGCCCTGGGGGACGCAGCATTGGAGACAGCATTGCTGGAGGTGAGGGTCCAAGTCCTGAAAAACAAAAATCAGTTGTTAGTCTAGCCAGAGATGAAGACAGGGGAAGAGTAGAATCAGCTTGTGGCAGGGGGTGGGGGCCTGTGTGGTGACTCTGCCCAAGAGGACTAGGTTGAGCTGGGCAGGGGACACTGACATGGCCAGCGTTGTGGGTTTTGTCCCAGAGGCTGGGGTGGCAGATGGAGTCAGGGCTTCAGATGACTAGTGTGGCTCCTGTCCCATCGTATCTCTTCCGACCACAGCTATCCAGTGGCCTTTGGGGCTCAGGAGTCCCCCAAAGCAAGAAGAAGGTGAGGGAGGGGCACGTGTTGCCCCGAGCAGGAGAGTGGGGGGAGGGGAGTGGAACGGAGCCACAATCCTGCTCCATCAGCAAGTTTGCTTTCTGAGACCTACAGTGTAATTGCAATCTCTTTCCCATTTTCTTCAAACATGGTGAGGAAATATAACTGCAGCTGGGTTCAGCAGCCCTCGATTTGGAGCAATAAACTACAAATGATCCCAGTTTACTTTGATGCTGTTGGAATTCCCCCCGCCAGTCGCTGTGGCTTCTCACCATTTACTAGCTGGAGAGTCGCCTGTGAGCACTTGCTCTGCGTCCGGAATGAGCCCAGTGTGTTATTTATGGGGCAGCTCGTCTGTGGGCTTGAGCTGGGCTCTGGGCTGCTGAGCTGATGTGACCACACTTAGGGGTCTAACCCTGTGCCCCGGCCTTTACGGGAGAAGATTGTCCTCGACTCCATTTACTTCCAAGTAGAAAAGAATCAGAGAGCCCTGCAGCAAGAAGGCGAAGGCAAGGTACTCCAGATAAGTGTTTCCCCCTCTGTATTACTTATTTATTAAAGCCAGTGAGGCATAACTAAGAGAAAGGAAAGGAACGGAGGAAATAGAGAATACAATGGCCCCTCCGATTTTAATGGGAGAGATGGCTGGAAGTGATTTCTAAATTATTAAATAAATCGATTTGATTCTTGAAGCTGGCCTCCAAGGTGTATTTGTCAGTTTCATTATCATTGTGTTCAAGGGTAGGAAGAGCCACTCATGGAGAAAGTTTTATTTTTTCCCTCTATTTTATGCTGAATGCTGCCCTTCATGGCCTCTGCCTAATTAAAGACGCTTCTTTATGTAATGGGAGTAGTGTTTTATTTCCCTTCCATTTCGATCCTGTTTGCCTTATATAGGCCACAGACACATAACAAGCTCTGGGCAGCTGTAGGGCAGACGGATGATGGAGCATTCTGATTCCATTTCAATTACAGGACTGTTTGGTCACAGATGAACTCTATCATAATTTGTGCATATACGAGTCCTGGATTGTCTAACAGAATCCAGGGAATATAAGAGTAGTAGGCTGTTCTGTCCCAGATGACAAGGATAACACCTTCCTGCCCTTTAGGGAAATGATAGGTTTTATTTTGGGGCATTGACTACAGTGGTATTTGTTCCTTTCTTACTTCTTAGCTCCCATGAGCCACCTCGACTGCTACAACCTAATGGTTAAAAAAAAAAAAAGCTTGAACATCTAAATTCTTTTTCTTAATTATCCTCGTGAGGAAAGCAGGCCAAGCACCAGGGTGCAAAAAATTTAAACCATAAATTACAGGCCGAAAGGAAATAAAAGAAATGACACCAGAATAAACTAAGCTATTAGCTGAAAGCTTTACTTCACCATCCTCCTCTGTGGGCTGAAAAATCTACAGGAAGGCGGTTAAGTATTTATTTTCCAAAGAATGTCATTACAATCTGCGGCAATTAAAAATGGATGAAGGGAACATGGCCCATGATTTCTGGAGGTACTTCAGGCACTGGAGCATAAACATTTTGGGGAATGTAGTTTCCTGCTCCCACCCTCTGAAGGTAGTGCGGCTGCCCAGGTGTGGGGAGAAGGGCAGAGACAGGAGGAAGGAAGTGAACGAAGTCCTGGGCAGGGACCGACTGATCCTGAAGACGGAGGGAGCCCATCCTGGATGTGTTGCGTAACTGTTTCTGTCAACATGGTATAGCTGGTAAAGAACTCCATTCACACCCGCAGACCTGTTCGGTTTCCAGTTACAGCTTTGACTTTCAGTTCCCCAGATGGAAAGCGTGTGTGCGCGCTGGCAGCACGGGGCAGCATGGGGCAGAGCCTCTGCAGGGTGCCTGGGCGGAGGAGAGAGGACGCATCCCCTCCCCAGCCTGGCTGCCCGGTGGCTGACAAGGGCATCAGTCCCACGTGCTGCCACCCAAGGGCCCTGTGCTCTGCCAGGGGAGCCGGCCTTGTTTAGGGGGGCCAGGACCCGGTAGCGATCCAGCCTTGTGTGTCAGGCCAGCCTAGCAATTCAGCGCAGAACAAGAGCAGCGGGAGGGAGTCAGAAGGCTCAACTCTTCCAAATTCTGCTTGGAAAGAGTGAAGCAGGAAAAGAAAGGTGCAAGGAAGAGCGTGTGAGATCTAGGTGGGCCAGGGTGTAGCTTGGTGGCAATGTGTTTGCCTCGCAAGCATGATGTCCTGATATCAATCCCCAGTACCCCCAAAATGAGAGAAGATGTCGGTTTTGTAGGATGAATCAACATAACACAAGGTGCTCAACCCCTGTACGGGTGTGTGCGGAGGGATTTACTAGATTATGCTATGTCAGGAGGAGGTCTAGGATGCATTCTGTGTTCTCAAGCAAGTTTTGGGAGTTGGGGTGTGGGAGTGGGGTGAAGGTGCTGAGGTGAGGGTGGGTAGAGTGTCCATGAGAACAGCATTTATTCTACCGGCCCATTTAGACACAACTTGTAACTTATGTATATTTAAGTTGAACTGTTAAAGTGTAACTGTTAAACTGAAAGCCAGCATCTTCCCTCCAAACACGCCTCTTCTGAAAATAGGTCTTGGCCCCAGGTACTAAGTGCTCGGTGTTACATGCCCCGTCCCCGCCCCCCGCACTGTTTAGGGTCCTCGCTTTGCAGCTTCCCTCACAGCAAAAAGCCGAGGAAGGGCGAGCACTTCACCACAGGGGAAAGCCAGTATTTCCTGCTCTTCCTTCCCCTCCTGTCTGTCCCGTCAGGTGGCACGAGTGTGAACAGGAATTTCCTCGGTACAGCGTGGCTCCTCCGGACGGACGCGGTGCCCTCCCTTGGTGGACAGAGATCTCGGAGACCCGGGCTGCCCGGTCCGGGGGCGGCTGGCTGGTCACTGCTTCCGATTGCTCTGCCCAGAGGGACAGATACATGAAACAGCGAGGACCTGAGGATGGAGACTCAGGGCAGCCGTTTTCAGCTCAGCACAAGACCTTTCTAAGCTCCAGAGCTGACAACGGTTGCAGCCGCCTCTCAGAGGTGTGTGCGGGCCTCAAGCTGCGGGCCGAGGCGCCTGCAGTCCAGTGGGCCCGCAGCTCCGCCCGCCCACCGCGGCTCACTCTCACTCCACTGCGGGTTTGTACCGTGGCTGGTGCAACTGAAGAACTGAATTGTTCACTGCTTAAAACTGAAACTAAAAAAATCTGAAGCAGTACAAACTGTTTTTTTTTTTTTTTTGTTGTTGTTGTTAACTGTACTTTGTTTTGGTAGGATTTCATTTCTCTGTAATAACTGAAGACATACTAGCCAGATACAGAAGTGTAAAAAATAAATAAATGAGACTTTGAAGATTTGGGATAAAAGTGTAAAATATTTCAATAACTTTTGGTATCAGTTGTACAGTGACATGCTGCGAACATTGGGTTAAAGCACGTTGTTAAATCATTTTCACATTTTCAGAAAATGTGGCTACTCTAAAAGGTTACATAGGAGGTTTGGAAGGACATATGTGGCTACTGGATTCCCCAGAGTCTGTACCAACACAAGCAGCCGGTGACTTCCTAGCTACTGTCCTGTACATGGATTACTGGCTTCACTTCAGGTGGAAAGATATTCCGTAAGCCCTTGTGACTTCCACGTTGGCCGCCTAGGACAGTGATTATTGGTGGTGCTGGTGGGAATCACGTGATAAGTGCTCAGATTTGGGCACTAGAAACAGCTAGAACAATTATGTCTGGAGCTCTGGGAACTGCTGAGGAGATTTATTACACAAGGACTTAGGTTGCACATGCAAAAGCTGGCATTTAAAATAATAGGGTAGGGTTTCTTTTAAAAATCAGAATATATAACCTGACTTTTATTCACTGCCTTTCTCAAGCACTTAAAGTTGAATTAAAAATCTTTCATCGTTCTGTGTCATTAAAACACAGCCCGAGAAAGGCCTGGAAACGCAGTGGTAGACTCCAAATTAAGCAATAAGATATGCACTTTTAGTTTGTCTAATTACCTACCCTTGAAAGTAGGTTGGAACTAAAATAAACATGCTGCCTTGAAATGAGAGTTAATATGTGTGAGGGCTGCTGGAGAAAACTCTATTAAACAATTGAATTTCAGAATATTTTGCTTTGTTAAAAAACCCAAAGGCATTCTTCCCACTGGAATTGGATCTTCATTTAGAAAAATTTTTAAAAAATTACTTGTTTCATGTATTTTACAAAATGCCTTTATCGAGCAATTATGACATTTTGTTCATTATGTATTGAACTCTGTCACATCCCGTGAAGGAAATAAGCACCTTCTCCATGGCTCCTGGAGAGACCCAAGAGTAGATAGTGCCAGGAGTCCGTGGGGAAAGAGCTGTAAGAATTATAAACTGTGCTATTGGCGGTGCTCAAAACATACTTCTCTGTGACCCACAGAGGATGAATTAGGGGAGGTGGGAAGGGGGAGGGGAGGCAGGTGGAGAGGGTGGGTCACTCTAGGATTTTGATCCGGATTCCTAACCTCAGTTTGCTGCCTGATCCTGGAGTACACTTATACAACTAGATGTGAATTCTGATCTTGGATCCAGGAAATATTTAGATTCTCCATTTAGAGCAGGTTAATGACTGAGCTCATTAAAGACAGGGACTGTGAGCAGCACAGCATGAATTCACTTCCTGGTTCATGATCCTCCAAATCGCGATCTGATTGCACATCTTCAAGGGGCTAAGCAAGAATGGACTGGGGCAGAGGGTTTCGGAGCATCTCAATCAAGTCCTCATTTCTGTCCCCAACTGGAGAAGATGAGAAGGAGAAATGAAACGCAAGCATGATCCTGAGCTCATTATCAGGACTGGGGCAGAGAAGGTGTTGATGTTAGGGCTGAAGGAAGACAGCTTAACTATCACCTTTTGTAATGAAAGTTTAAAAAGACAATTTAAGTAGCACCTTTTAAAATGAAAATGCTAAACAGTTTAGCCTATGCTGTTATAAGGATCACAAGTGACATCTCTTTTTAAAGAAATGAAAGAAAAACATCATAGTGGAATGCCTAGGCCTTCCACCCATCATGATCCTCAAGCACACACACACACACACACACACACACACACACACACACGTGTGCGGGCACACACATGATATCATGCATTTCAAATTGTGACTTACTTCTGGATCAACTGACTACCAAAGAGGGGTTTCGGAACTTTTCCCTGGGTACCCCTCAGGGTTCTAGGACACAGTGACCCCGGAGGGGCCCGGGGCTCTGTGGAGGGCCTGGAACCCAAACCCCTCTAAGCTGTAGTTTCTGCTACACAACTGGTGCATGATCCAACTTCAAAAACTGCAAGAGAGAGGTCTTTCCTGTTTGAGTTCTGGGATGATGTAGAAGAAGAAACTGCTATGTATCAAGGGCTTTCCATGTTCTGCCTTTTAATCCCCACATTAACACAGAAGGGAAGTACCATTAGCACCAGGCTGGAAATGAGGACACTGAGATTAAGAAACATGCTCCAAGCTAAACGGTCATCACGCAGAGGAGTTGGGATTCATTACCAGGTCTATCTGACTCCAAAACCATGCTTTGCCCCCAGTATGGGATGTTGCTCTTATTAAGTTCTTTCAATATCTAATCAGTAGCTTTTCAGCTGTAATTTAAACTCATTATCTCTGTGCTTGGCAGAAATGGAACAGTTCTCAATTTTCCATTCAAATTCCTTTCATATATTTGAAGGTGGCTCCCCAGCCTTCTCTTACTCTTTTTCTTATCTGCTGCACAAAGCATTGCTCCCCGAGAGCCATGTTTGACTTCATTGATGTTTTATATGTACCTACAAGTCATTCTTACCAGGAATGAGCTATTCTCTTCATTCCTTCATTTATTTGAAGGGTCTAATAGAGTGCAGACTGTGTGCGAGGCACTAGGCTAGATGTGAGACAACCAAAGAAAAAGATTATGCTAGTGTAAAAGGGGACACCTGGCTTTGTATGAGCATGATAGGGAGCATTTCATAGGGAAGGCAGTGGGCCTGGGCCTTGAAGGATGAATGGGAACATTGCCAGCTGTTGGGGTTTTGGGGAGGCAGGACAGGCAAAGGGAAGCTCATGGGCAAAGTAAGGGTGGCTGGTCATGCTGTTGTGGGAGGAAGTATTTTGGTTTGGCAGGGTGTTCAAAGGACAAAGGCAGGACCTATCTCCAAGCATGGAGAGTGTGCTCTTATTAAGAGCATGTATGCTCTTAATTTTTTTGTTAATTTTTTGATTTTTTTCTTTGAGTCAGGATCTCATTATGTAGTTCAAGCTGGCCTTGAACTCACCATGTAGCCCTGGCTGGCCTTGAACTCACCACAATCCTTTCACTTCAGATTCCCAAGTACTGAGATTATGGACATGTACCACTACTCCTGTCTTGTTTGTTATTTTGAGAATAAAAAACTAAGAAAGTAGAAAGAATAATTTAATGGACACTCATATCTGTGTTCTTACTGCCAAGAATTAAAGTCCCTTAACATTTTATCATCTTTTCTTCTGGCCTTTAAAAAAAGATATCAAATGCTAAGTTACATTTAAGGCTGCTTTTACCAATATGTCTAGTCTAATTCTTTTCTTCATGCCTCTTTCCTGAGTCACTTATCATTCATTAGGTATTTATTCTTTCAAATTACCTAAAGCATGTTTTACATACATAAGAATTATGCTCCATGATGTTGTCCTGAGTCTGCTTTTTCTTTCTCAGTTTTGTCTTTGAACTTTACTTATGTTATTAGATCAAGTTCATTAGTTTTACTCATTGCATAAAATCCCATTTTATGGGTACTACATTTTATCGATCTGTTCATTTATTGATGAAGCTTTTGTTTATTGTCAGTTTTATCCAACAAAATGGTGTTGTGATCCATATCATTACCTTTGCTTCTGAAGGACAGCAAATATCTCTACCGTGATACTAAGTCATATGGGTGGCTATCAAGAAAACAAACAATGAAACAACAAGCAAAAATATGGATCAGGATTTATCTCTGGAGATTCTTCTGGCAAAGATTTTTATTTTT
>PVIR01040375.1:0-13372 GCA_004026965.1 Petromus typicus | reverse complement strand
TTCACCTTATTTTACATTGAGCATTTTCTATTTCACAATATATAACATACAGTGCTAGGACTCATTTACATCTTCATTTTCTCATACCAGAGAAAAGATGCGATATGTATCTATCTGTGACCTATTTATTTCACTTATGAGGATATCCTCAAGATATGTCCATTTAAGTAGAAATGATTCAAACTTATCATTTTTTATGGCAGAGTAGTACTCCATTCTTATTTTTAATCAACACATAATTGTACATATTTGGCTACAGTGTGACAAATTTGATATATGTATAAACTTTGTGATGATTAAATTATAATAATTAATACTTCTGGGTCTGGGGATTTAGCTCAGTGGTTCTGGTACTTGCCTTGCAAGCTCAAGATCCCAGGTTCGATCTTGGTAACCACATACAACAATGCTAGGCATGATGACTCACGCCCACCAGCAATCAGAACCAAATACCACAGTGCTGGGTGTGGTGGCTCACACCTGTAATCCCAGCACTGGGTAGGCAGAGGCAGGAGGATCGCTGTGAGTTCAAGGCTTGCCTGGGCTACATAGTGAGCTCAGGGCCATCATGAACTACAAAATGAGACCCTATCTCAAAAAAAATAATAACACTTCCACCTACTTAAACATTTGTCATTTATATGTGTTGAGAACCTATCCACATTTCCTTCCAGTTCTTTATAAAATACATAATAAATTATAGCAAACTATAGTCATCTTTCTGTACTATAAAACACTAGAATTTATTCCTCTTCTCTCACCGTACTTTGATACTTCTTATCTTATCTCCTTTTGTTCTCTTTAGTCCCTACCTCTAATGGCCTCTAGTGACCACTATTCTACTCTTTGTATGAAATCAACTTTTTTACCTTCCACATGTGAGTGAGAACAAGTAGTATCTTATTTTCTGTGCCTGTTTTATGATATTAACCTGATGTCTTCTATTTCCATCCAAGTTGTCACAAATGACTAGGACTTATTCTTTTTTATGGTTGAAAAATATTCCATTACATATGCTATAGCTAAGATCTGGAATGTCCTTCCAAAGGCCCATATATTAAATGCTTAATCCTTAGTGTATGGTACTACTTGGCGTGTAGTGGATCTTTGAAGCTGTGGAGTTTGCCTTCTTCCTGATCTTAAAAGAGATGCTAGTAAGTTATCCACAGTGACTCAACCACCAGAACTATGATTAACAACTGTAATAGTCTTCTAACTCTATTTTTATCCTGAATGCTTTACATGCAAGTAGACTTGTGATGGTTGAGTTCACTACTCCTGTTGTATATGCTAATGTTACTGATCTTCTCTCCTGGGTTTTTAACAACTAAAGTTTAGAGGTCAGAATTAGAAAGATAATTGGGCTAAAAAGGTAGCCAACATTTTCCCCTAGGCCTCTGAGATCACCTACTACTACTGAAGATCCAGGACATGAGGGAACCTTCTCCATGAGATCCTCTGATTCTACTAAAGTGTGCCAAAGGAATGTCACCTGGAGGAAAAAAATCTCCCATGCTTTTTCACAAAGCATAATGGTCAAGCAAGGCCGTAACATATCCTGATGGCTGACAGTGACAGAAGAGCTGGGAGACTCAGCATGGTTCCAAGATTCTGCCTGAGAAGACTTGTTTGACCTTCTTAGATAGTAAGAGATTAATGTTATTTAATATAGGTCTCACTATAACTTGGTCTTAAATACCCAGTAGAAAAGTTTAAGGAAGACTGTTTTTATTTATTATTCATTATAAACCAAGCCATTGTTGAATGTGCTTGCTTTTCCTCAAAATACACTTACAAAAAATAAGAAGAAAAGGAGATATGTCGGGAACTGTGGATAACTTACCTGGATTTACAATTTACTTACTTTGATTTATGGATGTCTGCCCTGCCCTGTGGGATCAACTATTGGGATTGTTGCAGACATCTGCCCCACCCTGCAGGATTTTAAACTACAAGGATTACTGCTCTAGGACTATTGGCCTTGAGACTTACTGGAACATACTCGGATTTAAGGATGTCTTCCCTGCCCTACCAGATCTTCAACTACAGAGATTATTGTGGATAACTGCCCTGTTTTATGCATGCTAGGATTTGGGATGTGAAGGCTTGGCACCAAATAAAGGTGAAACAAAGTTGGGGTCTTAGCCCTTCTGCTGCTGTGGGATTTGGCCTTTTGCTGCTGCTGCTCAGAATAGCAAGAGTCAAGCCCAGGCTGAGCATTTTTCTCAAGGTTCCAATTTTGTTGTTTGTTAATCCTTTTGTTGTGGGACTCACAGGGAACCGGATTTTGCCATGAGGGTTCTGGCTGCATCCTCTTCCCCTGTATCCCACACATGCTTTTAACTTTTTCCCGTTCAAAATGGCTATGGGTTTGTCTTTTACCTCCTATCTTTTGTCATCCACTCTTTGTATATATAATTTTAAGGGGTTTTTATAATAGATGTTGAGTCTTATTGAATGATTGTCTTAGTCACTTTCCTGGTTGCTGGGATTCCGTACCTGAAACCAACAAATCAAAAGAAGGTGAGATTTATTTGGCTCCTGTTTTATAATTGGCTGATTCCAGGGCAGAAGGGTGGGAGGATCTGAATAGAAGAAAGTTGTTCATGTCATGGCAGCCAGGAAGCAGGGAGTAAAGAGAGGAACCAAGGAGAAAGATATACCTTTGTAGGTCCTGTCCCTAACTGACGTGCCTCTTCTGACAATGGTCCACCTCCTAATATCATGTTTAGCTATAGCACGTTCATATCAATCACCTTGCAAAAGCTCTGTGTAGCAGTATGTGAAGTTTGGGGAAACATCTAGGTATAAACTATAAGAATGCTTTATCAGGATCTATTGAGATGTTTAAAATGATGATACTGTACTTTTTTGCAGTAGAGGATATTGAATCTAGGACTTTATGTTAAGAAAGTCATCTACTGCTGGGCTACAGATCAAACCCATTTTCCCTCATATATTTTTTATTTTGATACAGGGTCTTCCTGTTAGAGGTCACTTAGGGTCATACACTTAATGTCTATTTGCTAACAATGACCAAATTAAAAGAGGTCACATATTTTGAAGAAATAGAAAAGGAAAGAAGGATTTATTCAAAACTAGATCCAAAGAGATTCAGGGTCCCATTTGCTTCAAATCACAATTCCTTCTTGAAGAAGTGGACAAGGATCTTTTATAATAAAGAATAATGGAAGAGAGCGTAGTGACAGAACACAGAATTTCACATTTGTTTTATGATTTCTAGCCATCTTTAGCTCACGGTCCCCATTCTTGTGGAACGAAAACTGGCCTCCAGGCCTCCTAGTGTCAGCAACTGTCCTTTCTGTCACTTTATCTGAGCTGAAGAACATAAGTGGAGTTGGTTATGGAAACTTGAAGAAACTGCTTATCTTTATAAGACTAAAAATTCTAATTTTTGAAGTTGTATTTTGTAGTGCTAGTTACATCACTCCATTGCCCAGGCTGCCTTTGATCCTCCTTTCTTAAGCTCCTGAGCAGCTGCAATTATAGATATGCACAATCAGGCTCAGAAATCATATAACTTTCATGACTCATTCTGTGGATGTGATGTATTATATTTATAAATTTGCATAGGTTGAATCATTCTTCCATCTCCAGCATAAATCCTACTTGAGCATGCTAATGTGCTAGCACCTTGTTGTGCACGCTTATTTATTTATATATATAATTCATTGAGAATATTGGTCTATATTTATCTATAATTGTGTTTTTTGTACATATATCCTAATCTGGTTTTGGTATCATGACAATTAGCTTGTAGAAAGATTTTGGAAGGATTCCCTTCTTTTCAACAGTTTAGTATAGACATCTGGAAAGATGATGGAGTGGTAAGCAGCAGATGAAGAGCCTCTCTGAAATTTGGTGTTCCCACACAGGAATATAGCAGCCTGAGGAGGAAATGAATGAAGGAAGTGGGTCCCTAGGACCCAGAAAGGATCGGAGGCAAGAATCGAACTCAATAGAGAGAGTGAAGAGACAGATTATAAGGAACAGGATGAAGTGCTCTCTTCAAGAACCTAGAATCAGTGGGGGAGTGGCTGCAGAACCTGCAGACTTCGGTGACTTCTGACAGCACACAGGCCTCCATGGAGAAATAGGCTAGTAGCGCAGAACAGTTGACACACTGGACTACAGCAGCTGCTGTTATCAACATATATAAATTGGCTCCTTACCAACCAATAGAGGATTGGTGCCAGTCCAGTAAAGAAGTTCTGCCTATTGCCCCAAGGGATAGCATATCTACATGCTAGCAAGGGGGGGTGGGGGGTGGGGAGCTGCACTGAAAAGCAATTAAGGTCTGCATGGCAAAGGCACTGGAAGACATAAGAGTTGAAACAATCTTCCCTGACCAGAGTACAAGCCATCGGATCTCCATATCCTGGCTGCTCCACTGTGTCCCCACCATTTCCTGCTTTCTGTATGCCACATTGAAGAAGCACCCATTGGAAGAGTGAAGAAAACCTGTGGATTGTAACCACTGGTGAGTTTGTTGGACCAGCGACACCTACAGGACCCTGGCTTCATGGGGAAGGGTGGCTTACACCTACAGTAGAACCTTGTAGAGTTCAAGATTGCAGGAGCTCAGGGAGATGAACTCAGGCATTGTAGCCAGAACATAGACCGAATCCCACTGGACTATAGCTGAATACCTGTGAATAGTAAACTCCAACCTGCACACTACTGCCCACGTTGTCTACAGGAAAAAGCAAGTCCACACCTTGAAAGGCACTTTTGGTACTGTTTTAGGGGTTGTTGTTGTTGCTGATGATGATGATGCTGTTGTTTTTCCTTTCTTTCTTTCCATTTCTATTTTCTGCCCTCTTTTATTCTTCATTTCTCTACTTTCTACTTGCTAAATCTATCCCATTTTGAGTTTTTCTTCTCTCAACTGATTTTATTTTTACGGGAGAGGAAAACACTTTTATGTTGGCCTCTTGCAGCTCGGTACCCCTGTTCTTCTTTTGATCCTTCATCCTCTCTTTTTTGCAAGCAGGACCAGTTTGTGTGTCTTGATCCTCCATACTGTCTCTTCCTTCTGTATTTCTTTTTTTTTTTTTTAAGGTTTTTTGAGACAGGGCCTCTCTTTGTGGTTCAGGCTGGCCCTGAGCTGAGCCTCCAACTCACATCACAATCCTCCTGCCTCTGCCTCCCGAGTGCTGGGATTACAGGCGTGAGCCACCACGCCCGGCCCTGTGGAATGTGGTACTGGTTGCTGCTGGAAGTGAGTCTCCATGCCCAGTATTGTTATGTGGTTACCGGGGATTGAACCCGGGTCCTTGTGCTTGCAAGACAGGCGCCGGAACCACTGAGCTAACTCCCCGGCCACTTTATTTTGTTTTTTTGAGACAGGGTCTTGCTTTGTGGTTCAGGCTGGTCCTGAACTCAGCCTCAAACTGAACTCAGCAATCCTCCTGCCTCTGCCTCCTGAGTGCTGGGATTACAGGCGTGAGCCACCACATCTGGCATTGTGGTGTGTGGTACTGATTGCTGCTGGGCATGAGTCACCATGCTCGGCATTGTTGTATGTGGTTACTAGGAATCGAACCAGACCCTTGTGCTTGTGAGGCAGGTGCTGGAACCACTGAGGTAAATCCTCAGTCCCCCTTTCTGTACTATTATAGGAGAGTGAATACAGTTTCTAGTTGTTCTGCTGTTGTTAGTCTGTTCTGTTTTGTATTGTCCCTTTTGTCTCTTTTGTCCTCTTGCTTCTGTCAGTTTCCCAGGGCTTGTGTGATCTTTACATGCCCTCTAACACTATTTCTAATCTCTCTCTCCTACTATCTCTTTACTCACCCAAAACCCTCAAAGCTTTATTTCCAAAGGGTGATGACACCATAATGAAGGGCCTGTATGATATAAATGTAATTCTGGTTGGTTATAAATTTTACCATATGGTCATAACTTGTGATATTAAAGGTATCAGAAGAGTGATTGCTACAGTTTGTCATTTCCTGGACATGAGCTTTGTTGCTGTTTTTTCCCCTTAATATCAATTTTTTTTCTATCTCTTCTTTGCTTTCCTTTGCCACCAACCAGTTACCATTTCCTTTTGAATATTTTCTTCCTATTTCATAATACCTATCATACATTTTGGACCTAATTTACACTTTCAGTTTCTTACACCACAGAAATGATATGATATTTGCACGTCTGTATCTTATTTATTTCACTTATGATTATCACCTCAAGTTGCATCCATTTAAGTGTAAATGACTCCATTTTATTATTTTTATGGCAGAGTAATACTTCATTTTATCTCAAACCACATATTCTTTATCCAGTCTTCAACTGATGGGCATTTGGGCTGTTTTCAAGATTTAGCTATAACATACTGAACTGCTATAAACATTAGAACACATGTGTTGCTGTTATAAGATGCTTTTAGTTTTTTAATGAATATACCCAGCAAGGAAATAGCAAGGTCAAATGGTACAGTCTAATCATAGTTTTTTAGGAATCTCCGCACTGATTTCCACAGTGGTTGCACCAGGCTACATTCACATCAATAATGGACAATGGTTCCTCTCTCTCCACATGCCTATCAGCATTTGTTGTTGATTGATTTTAAAAGATACCTTTGCAGGATACATCCATCTAGGTTGGAGTTTGTCTTCTTTTAGGGCTTGAAATACTTCACTTTAGGCTCTTCTTGACATGAGGTTTGTGTTGAAAAATCTGCTATGATTCTGACAGACTTTCCTTGGCAAATGATTTGTTTCTTTTCCCTAACTGCTTTAATATTTCATTCTTCTGTTGTGATTCTGTTATTTTGACTATTACATGCCTAGGTGTGGATTTTTTTTTATCATGATGAGTTGGAGTCCTGTATGCCTCAGTTGTCTGTGTGTCAAATTCATCTCTACTGCACAGGAAGTTTTCTGCCATTACATCTGTGGGCAGTTTTTTTTTTTTCATATCATTTGCATTACTTCTTGTTGTTGACTCTAATCAGTATTATGTTGTTCTCTGCATCATACAGGAGCAGCTGGATTGATTTTTCATGATATCTTACTGTTTTTAAGAAATTTTTTCTTTCTTGGTCAGTGCCCACAATTCTGTCTTCTATGTCTGACATTCTGTCTCTGGATTTGCTAGTTGTATTGTGTAAGCTTTCAATTGAGTTTTTAATCTTTTGAATTTCTGTTTGAATCTGTTTATTGGGTTCCATTTGTTTTCTATGCTAAAATTCCATCATGTTTCTGAGGTCCTCTATTTTTTATTCTGTTTCTTTCACCGTGATTGTCATCTCTGCTATGGTCTGAGAGATTATTTCTGACTTCATTTTTTTCCAGATCCTCTTTTCTTGCCAGTTCTGTGTTTCCAGGTGGTGGTATTTCAATTTGGTGCATCCCACTGGTCCCTAACTTTCCCTTTGGAATTATGTGTTTGGGTCTAACTTGAGTGTTTTCTTATTTGTATTTTTTTGTTGTTTTTTATGATGTTTCTGGTGTAATTCCTGGGTTGATGCATTGAAAATGCTTATTACAAATAAATTTCTTGCTAATATTTAGAACCTTTAAGAAATGGTTACTTTCTGCATCATCTTTCTGATATAATTGGACCTTAGGTGTCTGTACGTGTCTCAGAGTAACCACAGCACCTACTCACCGCAAGCCAAACTGAGGTGCAGTATCTGGTGCTCCTCCTCATGTGATGATCCCTCAAGGAATCTGAGCCAAACTGCTGTGCCAAGGTCAAGGCAAAGTTGTGGGCCATTAACCTCTGTGTAAATCCCAGCCTCTACTCACTGTGCACCAAACCAAGATACTTTCTCTTGCATGACCATTTTGTACCACTTCAATTAGTCAAATATGTACTCACATTGCTGTTTCCTTTGTCATCTGAATCCAGAAGGTCTGCACTCCCTGCGAGTTTATCGGCTAAACTTTGCTATCATTTGTATTTGTCTTGGCCAATTCTTTGCTCAGGACAGAAAGAACCTAGAAACTATCTTCATAAGGAGACTCCAGCACTACAAAATCCAGTAACATAAGGTGGCTTTAGCCAGCAAAGAGCACCAGGTAAGACTTTTGGGGAGAAATTTTTGTTTCTCTCCAAAATACCATGGAGGTCGTTTTTTGTTTTTTGGTTTTTTTTGTTTGTTTGGGGTTTTTTTGTTTGTTTGTTTTTTTAATTTCCCTATCTCTCCTCTAGGCTGGGAACTCAGGAGACGTTTCTCACAACACAAGAACTGTTTTCTACTTTTCTTACTATGTATGTGTGTGGGGAGAAGGAAGATGCGAGGCCTTGTGTTTTTCTTCCAGCCATAGGACCAAGTTTAACTTCCTGTTCTTTCTCCTTCTCATTTGTGGTCATTCTGTGAGTATGAATTACATAGCCAGGTAGCCTATTAGTATTCCCTTTTCTCTTTGCATTTTTTTCTGTGACATTTTGCTACTCTTTTTGGGAAATTAGCTTAGTCTCTGCCAAGAACGACTTTTGTCCAAGGAGGACTTCAAAAGATGGGTTATGCAGTTGCCAGTTCACAACACGTCATTGAGGCCAACTTCCCCAGAAACTTTTGCTCAAAAAGCAGAGTTCACACCTCTTACTTGCATATTGATATTAGGAAAAGGCAAAAACAAATATATATAAAGATTCCAAATATGTCTTTGTGGTATTACACGTCATTCAGCAATCTGGAAAAAAGGAGATAGGTGAATATTAAGTAGTCATCTATAAAACAACCAGGAAATTCTGTGACTTTTAAAGGTAGTCTATCTTTCTATGCAGATTTATTATAAGGGATCCCAAAGAGGAATGTCTAAAGTATCTTTGGCAAATACAAAGGCTGATAGGAAAGCAAGAAAGGCAGTCCTACAGATCCTCAACACTCTGATCTTACTCTCAGGTCTTAAAGAAAGAACCATCCTGTTCCTTCCTCAAGGAACATAATGACAAGCTGTAAAATTCCTACACAGGAAATAGTGACTAGAATTTTCACAGGATTAAGAAAGTTATTCCACAGAACCACTGAAATATCTGAAACTCCTGTTCAGAAAGCAAGATTCTAATATTGCTCAGGGTACAGATAAGTAGAATCACTAATGATTGTAATTTACTACAGCTTAAATGGGCACCTGTACTGAGGCTCCTGTTTTTAATTAGATCCATTATGCAGATAATCTGGCTAAGGCTATGGCTGTCAGGCTCTCAATAATTTATCTAAACCCTCTTTATCCTACTTTGTCCTCCACAAAAAGCATATAAATCTGATCTGTTCCTCATATTTGAGCTCTGCATCCCCAACATAATAGTGAGGTTGCTTTTTTTTTTTTCAAAACCAATAGACAGCTCAACAGACATTGACTTTCTCATTGTCTTCTGACAAGTTTTTCCTTTGACCCATCCAGTGAGCCACAACACCCCAAGATAGCTGAAAAGGACATAATCCCCAGTTAGTAGGGCCTACAGTCCCTTTCAGCAGGAAGTAGCTACATAAAAATGGAGACCTCTTCTTCTTCAGCACCTCATATTTATGGGAGTATATATCTCTCAAGAGCAAATGAGACAGGGGGGATTGGGGTATGAGAAAGCTACTTGGGAAAGTCAGGGTGTCTTGTCAATTATAAACCCCTGGGACACATGTACAGAACAGTTCCCAAACCCCTGTATATGGACTTCTCATGAGAATTTGAGCAGGTTTTTGATAGGATGGCCTAGACCTGGCATCAACCTGAGGAATAGATGATGCAAGAAGAACAGTCCACATTGTTTTTGCCACCGTATTCTTTCTTGCATAGCGGCCCAATCTCATGGTGTAAGTTTTATTTCTTTTCCTACTTTTTCTTGAACCAAAATTGCTCTGTGGTGCCTGTTTCTTTTTCTATCTTTAATAAAACTTTGTTACAATTTTTTAAAAAGAAACTAACATAGTCCAAAAATATATTTATAGACTAAAAAAATCAAAGGATGGCAAACAATATTTCATATACCAGGACTTTGAAAACAAGTAGGAGGAGTAGCAATTTTACTCTAGACAAAGTAAACTTCAACCCAGAAAGAATAGCTGCTATCTAGAAATCAACCAACAACAAATACTAGTGAGGCTGCAGGAAGACAGGAACCCCTCTCTCCTCTTGACTGGAATGTAGACTGGTGCAGCCACTGTGGAGATCAGTGTGGTGATTCCTCAAAATAACACAGTTAGAGGTTCCATTTGACCCTGCTATTTCCTTACTAGGTATATACATGAAAGAATTAAAAGCATCATATCACAGTAACTATGTCTACCCATGTTTATAGCAGTTTAGTCTGTAATAGCTAAATATTGGAATCAACCCAAATACCCATCAACTGACCACTGGATAAAGATGTGAGTTGTTTTTTTTTAACAAAATGAGGTATATTAATCACAAAGAATGATAAATTAGAGACATTTATAGCTATATGGAATCATCTTGAAGCCATACTTGTAAGTGAAATAAATAGGACACACTTTTGTAAATACTGTGTCATTTCACTAATGTGAACTGAAAGTGTAAATGAGGTCCAAAATGTATAATTGATAATGTGAAACAGGAAGAAAATCTTCAAAAGGGAAGGGGAATTTAGCGGAGGTAGAGAAAAGCAAAGAAGGGAAAGAAAATATTTGAAAGTGAAAAGGAAAAGATTATGTTATTATTAATATTAATTAATAATTATAATGATTATATTATATTATATTATATTGTTGTACTGTATTATTGGATTATTATATTATTAATTATTTATTTATTGCTATTATAATTATTGTGTTATTATGTTATTGTTATTATTATTATACAAAGCTTATGTACATAAGGAGATGGAGGAGAGCAGGAAATGAGAAAAAATATAACTCAAGATATATCATGTACAGGTACAAATTCTCAATGATGAATGTGAAAATAATGTATACTTAACATGTACAAATACACTCAATTTAAAAAGTAAACCAAGCTAAAGTTCATCAGACTCTATCAGTCCCAGCCCTATTGCCTCGCTGGTTTCAGCCCATATGGCCTCTCTCTTGGGCTGGCTCCATGCGCGGCTTACAATTTTCTTTGGCTCATGTTTCATGTTCCTGGAATCTCTAACTTCCTGGGTTTTCCACTGCAACTTTGGCTTTATCTCACTTTGCTTCTTTCCTTTCCCTCTCAGGGGTCTCTTATCTGACCGTTCAGGCCTTCATTTGCAATCTGGAGGGAAGCCTCCATGATCTCACAGTTCTTTCATTCTGAATCTCTAAAAGGTAAGCACCATGTGGATGATGCCAAGATCTGCAATAAGAAAAAAACAGTAGCCAAGCCCCTTGGATCATCGCAACCATAGCCTCTGAGTCCTTGGATGGCGGAGCACAGCAAAATGAATCCCAGAGATCTAATTCCCTAAGTGACCCTTCTTGAGTACAGCACACAGGGGCTCTCTTCTTAACATAAAGGGTTATACTTCTTTACCTTTCAGCCTCTATGGGTGCAGACTTGGTCTCTTCTTAATGGCACTAATGCCTAGCATCTACACAACTTTGGCCCCGAATTTACTTGTAATTCTTTCTGGTACAAAATTTAAGTTTTCAGAATATTCCTGCTCTTCCTTTTGCTCCTAATTCCTGACCCTACATATATCTAAAAGCAGCCAATGGTATCCATGCAATGATACCATTGATACCAATGATACCAAATTGAATTTGGGAGCTATCTTGAACTTTTTCTTTGTCAGAACAAGGTTATAATCACTAAAGGTTTCACAAACAGTAATTCCTTTTACTCCATCAAAACAGTGGATTCACTTTTAAATTCTTACCTTCAAACTCAGCCTGAGTGTAGCAGTTGCTTGTACTTATGTATTTGGGATGATAATTCTTTTTTCCTTGAAACAAATCTTTCTTGTTAAGAATAATTAAAGTGTTTATAAACTATTATACAAACACTGCCAAAAAGTTTCCTGCTTTCGTGCATTCGGTCCATGTCTCCATCGTCAGATCTGCCCAGGGAGTTGGTAAAACACACTTCTCTGTGTGACTGGGTGGATTATGGAAATGGTCCGAGTGTCTGTGTGTGGTGCCTCTCCCATTCCACTCTGTCATTGTTCTCAGCTTCTTGGATGCTTGGTCACAACCTTCCACTTTGATGTTTCTGCTACCTAAACCAAACATTTTCTCCTTTAAATTGTGAGTGTTGGGTATTGTGTCTCTGTTATGGGAAAGCTAATACAGAAAATGGTACCAGAGAAATTAGTTTGTCATTGTGACTATACTTGACCACATAGCTTAGAAGCCTTTGTAACTGCTTTGCAGAAAAAACTTGGAAGGGGATGGAGATATAAGCTACAGACTCTATAGAATTCTTTGAGCAAACCTGATAAGTATTTCTCAGTAGACTTCCAAAGAGCAGACTGCTGAGAGAAATGTTGATAATAAAGGACGGAAGGCGCAGAAGGTTTCAGTTGGAAACAAGGGTGCCATTAACATTTGGAGTAGAGACTGTGTATGTGAGACTCTAGCAAAAAATTTGTGTACATTTTTTCCATATCCTGAGACTTCAGGAGAGGCTGAGTTTAAGGGTGGTAGACTAATTTATCTGCTGGAACAAAGCTATTTAGTTCATGGTGATCAGGAAGTTGAGCAGAGTAACAGTGCCAGAGAGTTTAGGGCAAAGGCCCAAACATAGACCCAAACCCATGCCTCATGACCCATACAGACAGACCACCAATCCCCCGGGCATATCCCTAAGTAAATCAAGTTGACACTCCACTGTAACCGCTACAGGAAAGGGTAAGGTGGAGTGTGGATATGACCAAAGTATGATATAGTATGCACATTGAAATGAAACTCATTAATTTGTACAAGTAATGTATATTAATTATAGTGTAAAAATAAAGTAGAATTAGTCCTAGGGGTATAGTTCAGAGATAAAGTCCTTGCCTAGTATACATGAGTCTCCAGGATTGATACCCAGCACAATAAAAATATAAAATAAATGGAGTAGGATTAAGGAGTCTTTCCTCAGTAAGACACAAAAAGCAGAAGCATAAAGTTAAATCACATTTAACTAGAACAAGTTTTAAACAACTATTTAAAGTTTCTGGAAATTGTCCTAAGGACAAACAACAAATAAAAAATAGCTACTGAAGAAGATCTACAAGCATTTATTGAAATGAAGAATTGTTGACATTTGAAACAAGACCACATAGGGGGCCGGGGAGTTAGCTCAGTGGTTCCGGCGCCTGTCTTGCAAGCGCAAGGGCCCGGGTTCAATTCCCCGGTAACCACATAACAATACTGGGTGTGGAGACTCACACCCAGCAGCAACCAGTACCACATACCACAGTGCCGGGCGTGGTGGCTCACGCCTGTAATCCCAGCACTCGGGAGGCAGAGGCAGGAGGATTG
>PVIR01040374.1:0-13410 GCA_004026965.1 Petromus typicus | reverse complement strand
GAGTCTTTCAGTAGCTCACAATCTTATAGAGCTCTGAAGACATAATAGAATAATTATTTGGGGCATGTGGTGTGTGAGACACACTAATTCTGAATTTTGAATACAGGAAATTTTGGGGGAAGATGAGGAATGAATTTGTCTCTTTCTCAGATAGTTATAGAAAGTGAAATAAATTTCATAATGTGTAACTTAAGCAAATGCCCAAAGACGGAGTGGAGAATGAATGAGGGAAGTAAGGAAGGAAGAAGAAAAAAGGGAGAGAGGGAGGAAGGGAGAGGGGGAACGGGGAAGGGAGGGGAGGGGGAGGGGAGAGGAGAGCGAGAGGAGAGGGTGGTGTTGAAGAAAATCAGAAAGGTAAATATAAACCATAAGGATGACTTTTTCTAAATACAGAGGAATTTAAAATTAATTCTTTCTGAAAACTAGAAGCATGAAGGGCTGAGATTTGCTGTAGGTTCTCAGAATGTTCTAGCGACGTATTAAGTGAGACACACCGAGAAAATGAGTCAGCAGCATTGTCAGGGACCCACCTCTTTGGTGCATGTTAAGGGAAAATGGGCAATAACACGAGGTGGTAGGAGGTCAGAGGAAAAGCAGGCATTACTAGCACACAAGAGCCAGTGATGTTTTGCACACGGAACATAAAGGCAAGGTAAAGGTTCAGATTCTGCTCTTGGTTTACTCAATTTATTTTTATAAAACAAACACTTTGCTAGGAGATACTTACCTTGGGTAAACAGTCAATTCTGAAGAAATATAGGTACACATTTGAAACAAGAATATGAAAACGACGTCAAAGAATGGTATTGTGTTGCTAGGTACATGAAATAGATCTGCGATTTTCTGATTTCTCCTCCTTTATACCTTTCCTTTTAAATAGTTATCTGCTTTATAGAGACTCCTGGTAGGATTGAATCTCATCAATTGAGGTTATAAATGACAGCATACAGTCATATGAAAGCTGATTGAATCAATAAACAGAATACCAAATGTTGACTTGACAACCATCACTTATATTTTTTATTATATGGTGTTCAGCATAGGAAAAGAATTCAGTTTGATGCAATAAATGAGGAATAAATGGATCACATATCTACAATGTCTGAGTCATATGCCACACTCACCTTAGAAGATGG
Source organism: Petromus typicus (assembly GCA_004026965.1). Classification (NCBI taxonomy): domain Eukaryota; kingdom Metazoa; phylum Chordata; class Mammalia; order Rodentia; family Petromuridae; genus Petromus; species Petromus typicus. The sequence continues at coordinate 12,274 of PVIR01040374.1, read as the reverse complement.
GCTCTAAATATTTAACAAGTCTCCCTCATTCTTTCCTTCGGGGGATGATCCTCACTGAGGGCAAAATTCACTTCTGTTTCATCAAGACTATGTGTTTGCTAACATCTATTACAATAAATTACTCTGCAGAAAGATGGAATTATGAAATCAATGCTGCAAAATGAGCTGGAGTCTTTTATGAGGCACTAGGGAAAACTTGTTTCTTATGTGTGCAGAAGAAAAATACTTCAAAGAGCTGGTACTCTTCCCCTTCCTTCCTCCCTCCCTCCCTCCCTCCCTTCTGTCCTTCCTTCCTTCCTTCTTTCCTTCCTTCCTTCCTTCCTTCCTTCCTCACTGAGGAATGAACCCTGGGCCTAATGCAAGTACTCTAGCACTGAGCTATCGCTCCAGCCTGAAATATGTGTTTTTCAATACTAGATGATTTGAGAAAGTTCACTTATAAATAGCTGGAAGGTGCTAAAGAGCACAGACAGCTTATATAACTCTGCCCCGACCCTGGGAGCCATGAATCAGGCTGAGAGAAGGCCTATCTCTGCCCAGTTTCCTCTGCTGTCCAGTGAACGATCCCCGTGTGCATGAAGATGAGTGGGTTTCCAGTAGCCCAGATGTAGCCAATCTGTGGGTGAGTGGATGACATGAGATGGAGACAAACCTTCCCAGAAAGGAACCTAGAGGGATGGGCATTCCACCCGCTCTGTCTGGTAAATGGCTGTTGCTTTGAATGTATTTCTGATTCAAAATGAATGGGAAAAAGAACTCTTTCACTCTTACTATTTTATTGAGTGATACATATGGGAGAGGTTTTTATTTATTTATTTATTTTTTAATGTCTTATCCTGTAATGTGAAGAATGATGTAAAGGGTAGTGTGTGAATTCTAATAGTACGAATCATAATTTGTTAGCCTTCATCTTTGTCACTCTGTAATATTTTATTGCAAATGTATCACCCCAAATGCTAGATAAGTATGTTAGTATTCTAGCAATAAAGAGAAGAAAAATAAAATCAGTTAAGGGAATTGAAATATCAAAAAAAAAAACCTCTATCTCTTAAAAAAAAGAAATCACTTTTGACAGGTAGTAAAATGAATTGTAGAACTTTTCCTGAAAAAGAGAAGGTAAAAAGCAATTGATTCGGTGAGTGGAAAGGAAGGGTCAGTAAAAAGAGTTTATACTTATTGATTTCTCGGAGCTCAATCTATACTGTTCATAAGGTCATCTTATCACATTGGCAACTGGAGCTCAATCAAAATAGTAAATCACACTTGGTAATTATGAGTTTATATTTTTTCAGCCTAAATGATAACACAAAATGAAAAGTAATTCCCTAGTAACTCTTTTCCTGTTATCAAGGGGCTTACTGAACTAGAAACCTTCATTCTTTCCTGTCCAGAGCTTAAATCTCATGTCACAGAGACTTGGCCAGCTGAAAAATGAACTAAGCATCCTATTTCCACAAGAGCACAAAACTTGCAAAATTTGAAAGAATTTTCAATGTAAATATAAAAAGCACTTGGAACTCTATAAAACAGACATAAATGACAGAGCAAATGAATTCAAATGCAGCTTTTTTATTTCTTAGAACAACCTTTTCTTACAGGAATCAGGAATTCTGTCATATTACAACAGAGTATGCCAGAAAAATCATTTGCAGTGGAGGTTGATTTGATCTCATATTTCCAGTTATAATAAATTCCTAGTTAGGTGGAGAATAAGATATTATGGTAAATTTCAGACTGTATATAAAAATTATCACCACTTTTAAAGAAACAACTATATCCATAAAAGCACTAGAGCTGTAACAGATATGGAATTGATGTTATTTATTTTACTGTATTTTTAATGACCTTTCCAAGTGGCCATATGTGTTTCTAATTGCTTGGTGTTTATCTTTGTTAAGAGTTTTCACATTTATATATGATATGAACCTCAAAATAATCCTGTTGGGAGGCCGGGGTGTTAGTGTAATGTGGAAACTGAGGATCACAAAAACATATGACTTGTTCTTGTTAACAAAAATTAGAACTAGTGTTTTATCCATGCTTTCTAAATTCAGTCTTTGATCTTATTTCTCCATTAACCTGACTTAACTATAACTAAGAGGAGTTGATTGGAATGAATGTGTGTGTGTATATATATATATGTGTGTGTGTGTATATATATATATTCATATTCAAATCCTATATATATATTTTTTTAAACTGGGAAATATTGGAAATCAAAGAAGTACACTTTGTGGTTATGATTTTTCAGGCAAATGAATTCTGCCAATTAAATTTGCTAGGATCCACTTCTGAAGGCTACAGGAGGCAGAGACCAAATCTGGCCATACCTGGCTCCCGATGCTGGAGAGTAAGATCTTGAAACTGAGAATCTGTTCTGCACCATCTCTGGTGTCCTGTCCCGTGAGAACAGTGAAAACCATGGCTTCTCTGACCTCCACTTGCACACTCATATATATATATATATATATATATATAGATAGATAGATAGATAGATATAGATATATATATCTATATATATATATATATATTCCCAATGATGAATGTGGTCATAATGTATATCTGAAATGTATTAATAAACTTAATGAATAATAATAATTAAACTAAAAGATAGAAAAAAACTGGCAGATAAATTATTATAGAAAAGTATCTTCAGTCTTTATTTTGAGTATAATTTTTATACATGTTAAAAAATAAGGAAGATGCTGGGGGTGGTGGCTTATGCCTGTAATCCCGGCACTTGGGAAGCAGAGGCAGGAGGATTATTGTGAGTTTAAGGCTGAGCTCATGGCCAGGGTGAACTACAAAAGAGAGACACTGTCTCAAAAAAAAAAAAAAAAAAAGGATGAGATTTAAAAGGTTGCATCATTAAATTTCATATATTTCCCATAAACACATACTAAATTAAACTTCATTATTAGTAATCTAAAATTTTAAAAAGAAGATAACTGATATAGATTCATATATCTAAATATACATTGCCTTATACATGATTTTGAAATAGTCATTTCTACTTTGATATATGTCTGCTTTTTGCCATAAAAAATGTTTTAGAAATTAAAAACATAAGCAATTGGAAATATCTGTGAGGCAACATTTACATAACACATTGCTCTGAGTTTGATCGTAATAGTGGTAAATTGATCATATAATTCACTCGTCATGTGGTTTCAAGCTTCACCTTGAAAATCTCAGTAATTATTTTCTTTGGGGACCATTCTCAGATGTTCCTTTTTACTACAGTCTGAAGCTGTTTTGTTAATGCTGGCTCTCACAGTCTTCCAAGAACACTGAATATCTTGAGCACTAGAAACTAGCTCCCTTGTGTATTGATTCTGTCATTCTCATATCCTTGAGACAGGAACCTCTTGTTGGACAATGAATATTGAATCAGAGAGATTTATAATAAAAAAGTCAGTTTCTGTTTAAGTCCCACAAAATTATAGCAGGAGGTCAAAGCAAAAATAAGTTACCATTACTGCATTCCCACCTTGATCCACACCTTCCAAGCAAAGGGTGTGGCTAGCCCCAGGAGGTCTTCATCTGTGCCTTCCTTTTGAGTTTGGCAAGTAAAGATTCCAAGGAAGAGATCAGACAGAGAAACAGGGAAGCTAGAATACTTATTTTCTTAGCTCATTTTACGCAAAATGATCTTGTGCTATTGGACCCCTTTCATTCAAAGAGCACATAAACGTCAGAGTGCTACCAGTTCCAACAAATGTCACTCTCTGCCTACCTGTGGCTTGTCCTTTCTTTTGCCTCTTCAGGCCACCCCTTGGCTTATCTACAGTGACTGAGCCTGAGATATCATTTGACCCCACACCTCACTTACAGCTTTGGAAATTGCTCTTTCATTAAATTTAGTTGCATCCGTCACTGTCATTTCTAATCTTCTGGCACTGGATAGGCTAATGATAATTATTATAAAATCTCTTTTAGGTTTCAGGGCATAGGTTACCACTGCGGTAAATCATATCATGTAAGTAACAGAGGAGAAGGACTGAGTCTCTTGAAAAAGCACTGCTCTGATAGGTGAACTGGTGCCCCAGTACCATACAGCACACCATTACAAAGACACATCTTAATGAATGGACAGAAAAGAATACCGACATCACGCAGAGATACAAAGAACAAGCACCCTGGTGTTCAATTTGGTGGCTAGATAATGTGATACATAATTTTCATAATCAGAAGGTTAGAGGGTAAACTGGAGGTAGAAAACATTGGGTCTAAGAGCCCACAAGGGTCATATTTTAGGTTTCACAAAAAATAGCTGAGCAGAAACTTGAGGAGTGAACTGAGTTGTTTATACAGAAAAGGCAAAGCAGCAAATGTCAGACTTTCCTCTATGAGTACAGCTCTCTGTTTATATTCCAGGTATGGCTTAGAAAACAGCCCTTAATCTAATTGGCATGGTTTTCTTTTTCCAGTACATAGCAGTGTCCTACATAGTGTTGGTAGTCACTACATATATTTGAAGGACAAACATAATTGTATTTAACAGATAATCACAGTTTTTTAATGAATTAATGTAAATAACCAATGAGAATAAGTGAATGCATTTGTAGTAAAGAGATTATGGATTAAACAATATCTCACTGGACTTAAAAGTATTGATTTATTTCTCTTAAATATGAAATTTCTAAGAAGTGACACAAGTTCTAAAGAGAATATATCTCATTATCTATTTTCCCTTTTAATAAGGATTTGGGATCATATTGTTCCTTTTGAAAATGATCCCAGAGTCATTGATTTTTCCAGTGCTTGGGGCCTGGAATGGTCTCTTGTCTTCCTAAGTGATAAAAGCAGTGACTGTGTGTCCCTAGAAATTGTCTGGATTGGTCTTGCCACTTTGTGGATTGAAGCCCAGTAAATGGTGACAAGTCTCTAGAGAGTTCTTTGTTACAGATGGATTTTTCTTCCGGAAAAGAAATAGCAGAATGGTGGCATTGCGTCCACAATGCTGAACTTTCTGATTCTAAGTGGAACTATTTTAGGCAATTGAGACACATCTTTTACTATTCTTGGTCATGCAGGAGGTGTCCTTTGCAGCTCAGGCAAGCTAAACAAGTATTCGCTCAAACTGTGGAAAATGTCTCATTTAATCTAGGCTGCCACTTGGATTGCCAGCTTTTTGTGCCACGCAGATTCCTTTTTTAAAAAGACAATCAAAATGTGGAATGTGAGCCGGAGATTTAGCTTTGTTGTTCTTGCTCCTGCCTTGCAAGTGCAAGGACCCTGATTCAGACCTCAGTAACCACATACAACAGTGCCAGGGGAGGTGATTCACGCCCACCAGCAATCAGTACCACATACCCCAGTTCCAGGCATGGTGGTTCACACCTGTAATCCCAGAACTAGGGAGCAGAGGCAGGAGGATTGCTCTGAGTTCAAGACTGAGCGTAGGGCCAGTCTGAACTACAAAAATGAGACCCTGTCTCAGAGAAAGAAAAAAAATAAATAAAGATAAAAAGTAGACTGTGTTGTGGTTCATTGATTCTCTTTATTCAACACATATTCATTATATATCTGGATAAAAGTAACCATTTTGGGTACATAGGATATGATGATAAATGAAATAATGGTTGTCACTGAGGAGGTTTCATTTTAGTGACATGACACCACGATTATGAAAAAATAAGTAGGTATAATAGGAGATCATAGGAACTCTGGAGAAAAAAAAGCAGAAGGAGGGAAAGAAAAGAAGGCCAGAAGGAAGTAGTAATGAGTAGAATAGTCAGAAAGGATCTCCCAGAGTAGGTAATATTGTGAGTCAAAGTCTAGGGACTGAATTAACTTGTAAACAGATAATTGAGAGAGATTACTTCTGACAGAGGGAAGAGCATGAGGATGTTATGAGTGAAAAGTATGACTGGCATTTTAAAGAAAGATGATGGATTCTATTATTTTTGGAGCAAAGTGACTGGGCAGATTAGAAAGAGACACATCAAGAGTCAGGGTTGCTACAAATAGCATTGCAAGTGGCTGAGCAAGTAAAGGGTCACAGTTTGAATTTGCTTTTCCAGAGGCTAAACAATAGAGCATTGCTGAGGAGAAAGAACAGATGGAGACTTTTAGCTTCAGGTATATCACTAAAGGATTTTGATATTTACCCTGAGTAAGATGAGAAGCTGTTAGAAGTTTCTCAGCAAATTCACTGTACAACTCAGACTATCATACAAAAATGATTCTCACTGCTGTGTAGAGGGTTGATTGAAAGGCAGTAAGGAGGAATTAAGAAGATAAGGAATAGTCTAATGAGACAAGGTTGATGACCTACCATGACAGTTGGGACCATGTAAGACCCAGGTAGCTGGGGAGAAACAGTTTTATTTTTGATACTTTGGAAGTGAAACCAACAGAATTTAACCACAGATTGAACATGATACATGAAAGAAAGTGCACAACTGGAGGATCGAATTCCATCCAGTGAGATGGGAAAAGTTAAATCGAGAGCAGGTTTTTGAGAAAAACATAAGCATACACATTATAGTTGAGATTAAATATCTAACCTGCTAGGTCAAATAAGAAGTCAAGTACAAGTCAAGCACAAGTCAACTAAGAAGACAGAGAAAGACTTCAGATGAAGATCTGAATGCAATCTGTAGATTTTAGTAAGATGCCAATAGCAAGAGAAGAAATCAAGAAGATATACTGAGAAAGAAGACTAAGAGTGAAGTGGAAGAATACTGGGGACCTATAACACAATATGAGCCTATTGAAGAACTATTTCAAAAAGAAAGTGGAAGCCATTGTGTCAACAGGTCAAGTTAAACAAGGATGAGAATTGTCCATTCGATTTCACAGTTGACACTGACAATCTAGGTCACAGTAAGACGGAGACAAGCTCATTAGAGTGGACTTAATAGCTCATGGTTTCTGAACTGTGAGAGACCAAAGGTGAAAATAAAGAACAAGATGAAAGATAGATAATGAATGGGGAAAATAGGTCAGTCTCAAAGGGGAGGATGATCACTAGATGGTAGAAGCGGAGAAGGAAGAGAAAGAATAAGGCTTGGAAATTTAAAAAAAAGAAAGAAATTGAGTTGTATTATGTACAGGAACCAACTTCCCCTGAGGAATGTAAAGCTTATGTTGCTGGAAACCCTTGTAGTAAGTCTGCAGTGCCCACCTGTCTGAAGTGTGATGCAAGGTTGAAGAAAAACTTAAAATAGAGTTAAAGAGAAAAGAGTAACCTGGGATGGTCAGGGCCCTCTTATTTACTGATTTTTATTAAGATACAAGTTTAGTATGTGTGGATACATGTCATATGAATGAGAACTAATGCAAACAAAGCTTCAAGGAGGACTCAAAGCATTTTTAACTAAGAAGCATGATAGACAAATATATTTCAAAATTAGAGCATTGTCTTTAAGGTGCTCTAAGTGTGAGTGTGGGGATGGAATTTAGGTGCTATTTATTTTCTGACCTCAGCTCAGATGTGATCTCATATTAGCCCCACAGCTCTATAGGCTATTACTTTGGTCTTGGCCATGGCTGTTGGCTGGGAAGTCATACTGACCAAGGTACTCAGAAGACACTTCTGTGCTTCAATCCAACTCTCTTCTTAAAGTCAGCCAGTCAAGGATTGAACTCTTTCCAGCCTGTGTTCCTTACAGCATGTTCTGGGCAAAATCAGTATTGTGGGCTCTAGCATTATGTACTCCACATGTGTACTAAAAAACTAATTAAAAAAAAAAAAGTCAGGCAGGAGCTGCTTTCTGGAGATAATGAGTATAATAAATGTTTCAAGATAAAAATTTTTTACATAAGAGTCTAGAAATGATGTAGTTAAAAGAAAAAGTGACCTAAGCAGATGATTATGTAGTAGTGAGAAAATTAACAGTATGTTTGTAGGAGTGAGAGATAATTTGGAAATGGAACAAATGCCTGATCTTGAATGATTAAGAAGGGAGTGGATTAAGTGCAGGCAGCGTGTCATTTCCGTTACATAATTTGTTCATAATTCCAAGAGAGAGCCAGCCAGTGTGTTCTCCTTATATGATGCCAGTCCTCATTTATGATAATCAATCGAACCTTCATATGCAATATTTTGTACTAATTGGTTCTGATCACTTCAGTTCTGGCTAATACTGCAATTACTTTATCTTTTCTGTACAGATCTTTACAACTTGAATTAAAACCATCACTGTTATTTCAGTTCCATTTCATTATTATCATGCTGAAGTGACAGCTGAAGTAATGAGAGTGTGTCAGTTTTCTTATGATTGATTTTTTTTCTTATCAGGTGGTAAACATTGTCATCCACTGAGACCATCTAGGACCATCTGTGGAGCAGTTGGAGGAGAAAGGTATGAAGCCAGGGTCTACAAAAGTGGGATCGTCAGAAAAAGCAAGATTGGAATGTCACATCTGGGCAGCCTTGGGGCTTCATCTGAAGTCTGTTATTGTGTTTTAAAATGAGAAAAATGAAGGAGGCCTCAGGCATGCTCAGGCTAAGGCCTTGGCCAAGTAGAGATCTGGATTCAGCCAAGATTGTGGCTTCCCAGGGGAGTGTGCTGAACTGGGGGGTGTGAGGGAGGGCCAGAAGGGTACAAGGCAAAGTTTCTGGACACTTGCTGATGAGCTGATGAATCAAGGTGGGTAAGGGGGAGAGCAGGAGACCTGGGGAAGTGGAGAGCACCAGGGATATGGTGATATCAGAGTCTAAAAATTCTTTGTGCATCAGACACATTGAAGAGGTGAACTTTCCTATTTGAAGGTAAGTACAGTGCACTTCATTTTCTGACTTTGGCCACATTTCCAAACTTTTCTGGATACTCCTCATATTATATAGCTCATTGTTTTGAATTATTAATTTAAAAGCATCACTTTGCAGAAGTAGAAGATTTGCATAAACTATTACTTTCTCTTAGCAATGGAATACTTTCCTAATATATATATATATATTTTTTTTTTGACTCAAGCTGAGATTTCCCTTAGGATGCATTTCCTCCCATTAATGTCAGCTTAACACATTTATAGGAGAAATGTTTTAAACATTTGGCATATGTATAAGCCATCTCTCTGGTTGTCACTTCCAACCCTGCCCCCAAAATACAAGGTGTTTTACATCTTGTCCTTCTATGACATCCTGTGCCTGCTCCAAGTTAAAATAATTTACAGTTATTTAACAATCTGTGGTTGTTTGCAGTTTTGTGAATCTTTCATACTATGTGAATCCAGTTAAATTTCAGCACACAAATCAAGTTTCTGTTATCACTTGGCACTTATAAATTCAAAAGAATTAAGGATAATTATCTGTGACTGTGTAACAAGCTACACAGATTATTAAATTATTTTTCAGCAGACATGCTCACATGTTTCAAACTAAAATCACAGTGAGTCATTACATTTCCATTTTGGTGTCATCCGTCGATGTGGCATCATACGGATGTAAAGCACTAATACAGTTCTCAGCAAAACCAGTTGACACCAGCATCCTGTCCTATATTATGAACCAGCTTTAAATCGCTTCCCTGTCAACATGTTCGGAATCAATTTCTCATATTCTCACCTTGCTCAAGTGAGTGTAGAATTGACCATAGGAAGACAAAGTCTCAGTTGAATAGAGTGGAATGAACAGAATGGTTGGCTACAATAAAGTACAAGAGACACTGTCAAGCAAAAGCAATTTTCAAACCCTAAAAGGTGAAAAAAAGTGAATGGGAAAATGTAGCAACACTTTGAGGCACTATCTAAATTGAGTGGGTATATTCTGTGCAGGAGGAGTTGCATCATAATGAATTCTTGATTATTCCATGGTGATTTAGTAATTAAAGTCAAGTTTCATCACTGAAATATGAAATTAAAATCAGCAAGAGTTAATTATGGTATCACTGACCACTGGGAAAACATGATCACCAAACTGTCATCTAATAATTGATTAATAATTAGGCTGTCTCTGGCTATCAGCACTTCTTAAAAATCACTGGGCTGTTATGTTTCAGGATATTCTTTGTTACATATTCCTGCATAATGTTTACCAGTCCTAGAAAACAGGAGCAATTTGTGTGAAGACAAATCTCAAAGTAACTTAAGTGAAATAATATAAACATTACTCTAATAGGGATAGATTCAGGCCCTGCCCCCAGAAAACAAAAACAAAAACAACAGGACTCATTGGAGGAAAAAAGAAAATTGTTGTTCCAGATTTTTGTTTTTATTTTTTTTTTCTCTAACAATGAGAAATCGTAGTCTGAGATGACAAACTTAGCTCCATCCCACAGAATGTGCATTGAGTATCAGAAAGGAGCAAAGTGCACATGTTCATCTTACCCACTTCCTGTATCTTTCTTGAAAACACTACATCACAGCTTTTGTCTACACTTGATTGGGCAGAAGTGTTCAGTGCTCACTCACTTCAGTGAAAGCTGAGAAATTCACCATGTGTTTGTTGGACATTTTGACTCCACAAGCAAACTGTGGCCTCATTCAGTAAAGAAAGTGTAAGAATTTCCAATGCATGTGTATCTCAAAGTGATGAACAATGGCTGAAGATTCCAGAACCTCGAAATGGGAATACAGAAAATAAGAAAATCCTCAAATGCCCTGCTTAGCAACGCACTTTCTGACCTTACCCTGAGCTATAAATGACGCACAAGAATAATTACTTTAAGCAATTATTGCAGAACATCAAATTATAATGTTTGAGTCAATGAGATGTATTGTATTCTTATGTGAGAAATGAATAAGGACCATTGGCATTTTTAGTGGTAAAAAGAGTATTGATACAGCTAGTTTAGCATATTACAGGCCCTAAAAACTAGGGTATGAATTTATTTTATATTTTGTCTTGAACCAGATCCTTTTAGTGATCAATCAAGGCAAGAATTATTGGAAATGAGTTCATGTTATGAAAATTTCATGTACCTATGGGGAAATAGGCCACCAATATTCATTAATGAATAAACATATACTATTTAGGGATTCTTAAAATGCTGTTTAGCATTTCAGTTTGACACAATTTTTTTTTTTTGGATAATCAGGAGTGTGTATCCAAGTTTTACAGATGTTTGTCAGAAACATACTGACTATGTTTATCACATGTTTTCCATGTTTGCATATTTATGATTTATTAAACTATAAAATATACTCTTAGCACACCAAATGTGTAAGGCAGACTGTACACTGAATATTTCAGGCAGTAGTTTGTTGCTAACTGATCTGTACTTGGTTAGAAGCCTATTGCACCATCAAATGGCCATTGTCTTCTGTTCTGTCTCGCTGCTGCCTGCAGTCTGGGTGTCGCACTTCTGTCTCATGCAGCTGGTCATTTTTCACATGCAGCATCCCAAAGACATGTCCTGCCTTTAAATTGCCCTACTCTGATTATTAGCTAGTGACATTTGTGACTCTACTGTGTTGTGTACGTTTCTTTCAAGAATGTGAAAATTTTTTTAACCACACTCTCCTACCTATTAAAATAAAAATCTTTAAATAGAAATACCATTTTATTTACTTTTGTATCCCTGAGATCAAGAAAAATAATTATAGGCAACGCATATTCCTTGATTTTCTTAGGTAAAAACGAAGAAAGTGAGACAAAGAAAGAGAAAGTAAAAACAAAAAGAAGAGATGAATGAACTTATTTAATCTTGAATGGAAAGTGATAATTTCAAAATTTCAAGTAGTTATAATCACATACTTTATCTTTTAGTTATTTGTTTATAAATTCACCTTTTAACACCTGTGATTCTTTCCATGAAATATTAGGTATAATAGTATCTCATCAATGAAATTTTATGGCCTTCAATATTGAATTGTAGGTAGGTGGTGGAATAGAAAGCAAAGAAAGCGAGGAAAAAATTGATCTAAAAAGGAGAAAAAAATGGAAAAAAGCTTATGTATTTATGGATGGGGGTTGAAAGGAGGGAAAGGCAATAGGAAATATAAGAATCAAAACATACCATATAAAAGCGCATATTCTCAGGGCTGGGGATTTAGCTCAGTGGTTCCGGCGCCTGTCTCGCAAGCGCAAGGACCCGGGTTCGATACCCGGTCACCACATACCATACTGGGTGTGGAGACTCACCCCAGCAGCAACCAGTACCATATCTCACAGTGCCGGGCGTGGTGGCTCACGCCTGTAATCCCAGCACTCAGGAAGCAGAGGCAGGAGGATTGCTGTGATGTGAGTTGGAGGCAGCCTGAACCACAAAGTGAGAACGTGTCTCAAAAAAAAAAAAAAAAAAAAAAAAAAAAAAAAAAAAAAAAAAAAAAAAAAAAAAAAAAAAAAAAAAAAAAAAAAAAAAAAAAAAAAAAAAAAAAAAAA
>PVIR01040373.1:0-13372 GCA_004026965.1 Petromus typicus | reverse complement strand
TATCCCTTGTACACTGTTGGACCATAGTGCTCTGAAATTGGAACTGAATAGCAAAGGAAAGCCCAGGATCCTCACAAACACATGGAAACTGAACAACACTCTGCTGACCAACAAATTGGTCACAGAAAAAGCTAGAGAAGAAGTTGAACAGTTCTTACAACTAAATGATTACCCTAATAAAACGTATATAAATTTATGAGACATAATGAAAGCAGTCCTACAAGGAAAACTCACAGCAGTGGGGGCCTACATCCAGATAACAGAGCAAGCTCAAAAAAAAAAAAAAAAAAACAATTTAATCCTGACACTGAAGCAATTAGAAAGAGAGGAGAAAGACATTACCCAAAGCTTGCACTAGGCAAGAAATAATAAGGATCAGGTCAGAAATTAATGCAATAGAAACTAAGAGAATGGTACAAAAAAAAATCAGTGAATCAAAGATTTAGTTCTTTGAGAGGATAAACAAAATTGATAGACCTTAGTCAATCTTATTAAACAAAGGAAGGAAAAGGCTCATATCTATGCTATTAGGAATGAGAACAGAGAAATTATTACCGACCCAAAGGAAGTCCAGAGGATAATAAACACCTATTTCAAAATTTATGCTTTAATAAAATGGAAAATTCAGAAGAAATGGATAGATTTCTAGACACATATGAACTCCCAAACCTGAATAAAGAAGATAAAGAAATGTTCAATGCTCCAATATCAATCTGTGAAATTGAAAATGTAATTAAAAACTTACCAACAAAGAAAAACCCTGGACCTGATGGTTTTACTGCTGAATTCTACAAAACTTTTCAAGAAGAGTTAGTATCTCTACTTCTTAAACTCTTTAATGAAATTGAAAGGGAAGCAATATTCCCAAATTCATTCCTGGAAGCAAACATAACCCTGATTCCAAAAGCAGAGAAAGACCCAACCAAAAAAGAGAATTGCAGGGCAATATCCCTAATGATCATCGATGCAAAAATCCTCAATTAGATACTGAAAAACAGAATACAAAGAATTATTAGAAAGATTACACACCCTGACCAAGTTGAATTCATCGCATGTATCCAAGGATGGTTGAACCTATGTAAATCAATTAATGTTATACACTCTATTGACAGACTCAAGCACAAGAACCATATGGTAATTTCAATTAATGCAGAAAAGGCATTTGAGAAAATACAACACCCATTCATGTTCAAAACCCTGCAGAAGATTGGACTAGATGGTCTCTATCTCAAACTAATAAAAGCTATCTACGAGAAACCATCAGCCAGCATAGTACTAAAGGGTCAAAAACTGAAAGCTTTCACTCTAAGTTCAGGAACAAGACAAGGATGTACCCTCTCACTACTCCTGTTCAATATAATTCTGAAAATATTAGCCATAGCAATTAGGCAAGAGAAAGAAATAGAAGGAATACAGATAGGAAAAGAAGTTAAATTGACATTATTTGCTGATGATATGATACTCTATTTAGAGGATCCTAAAAACTCAATTAAAAAACTACTGGACCTAATCGCAAAATTTAGTTGCATAGCTGGTTACAAGGTCAATGTTCAAAAACCAATAGCCTTTGTATACACAAGCAGTAGACCCACTGAGATAGAAATTGGGAGTCAGTTCCTTTCACAATAGCACCCAAAAAATAAAGTATCTAGGAATCAATCTAACAAAGGAGGTGATAGACATCTACTCTGAAAACTATAGCATTCTGAAAAAGTAGTTAGAAGATGAAATCAAAAAATGGAAATACATACCTTGCTCCTGGGTAGGAAGAACCAATATTGTCAAAATGGCTATACTCCCAAAACTACTCTACACATTCAATGCAATCCCAATTGAAATTCCAACAGCATATTTCACAGATCTAGAGAAAAAAAAATCCAAGCTTTCATCTGGAACCAGATGAAAACCACGAAGGACCTAGAATACAAAAAGCAATTGTAAGCAACAGGGCCATGGTGGGGGGTATTACAACACCTAATCTGAAACTATACTATAAAGCCTCTGTGGTAAAAACTGCATGGTACTGGCAAAGTAACAGACCCAAGGATCAGTGGAGTAGACTAGAAGATCCAGAAACTACTCCAGATACACTGAGCTACCTCATCTTTGACAAAGGAGCCAAAAATCCTCAATGGATGAAAGATAGCCTCTTTAACAAATGGTGATGGAAAATCTGGGCTTTAACTTCCCAAAGACTAAAACTAGACCTAGCTCTTTCACTGTGTACCAAGCTAATGTCAAGGTGGATAACAGACCTAAATATTAAAACAGACACTCTGAACCTGCTGCAAAACTGGTTAGGTAAAACTCTTGAACACAATGGCTTAGGGAAAGACTTCTTGAACAAAACCTCTATAGCACAGAAATTGGCAGAAGAAATCAGCAAATGAAACCTCATTCTTTTAAAAATCTTCTGCACAACAAAGAAAACAACCAGCAGAGCAGAAAGGCAAGCAAGATTGTGGGAAAAAATCTTTACCAGCTGTTTTTCAGACAAAGGGTTACTATCTAGAATATATAAAGAGCTTAAAATATCAGCCCACCCAAATTTAAAGACACAATTCAAAAATGGGCATCTGAAATGAACAAATACTCTTCAGAGGAAGAAGTAAGAGCAGCTAAGAAGTATATGAAGAAATGCTCAACATCATTAGTCATTCAAGAGATGAAGATGAAAACAACATTGAGATTTCATCTCACTCCACATAGAATGGCTACCATTTCAGAGTTAGCCAGCAACAAATGTCGGTGAGGCTGCAGAGAAGAAATCCTTCTCCAGTGTTGGTGGTACTGTAAACTCGTACAATCCCTGTGGAAATCAGTTTGGAAATTCCTCAAAAAGCTAGGATTGGGGTTCCCATTTGACCCTGCCATCGCTCTGCTAGGAACATACACACAAGAATTAAAAGAGTCACATCACAGTGACATATGTGTACCCCAGTTTATAGCAGCTCAGTCTGTAATTGCTACATCCTGGAAATAACCCAAATGTCCATCAACTGCAGACTGGATAAAAAAGCTGTGATTCTTCTGTACACGGAGTATTATTCTGCCATTAAAAATGATAAGTTTGAATCATTTATACTTAAATGGACATACCTTGAGGATATTCTCATAAGTGAAATAAATAGGGCACAGATAGGTAAATATCGCATCTTTTCTATAGTAAGAGAAAGTAAAGATGTAATGAGTTCTAGAATTGTATGTTATATACTGTGAAATAGAAAATACTGAAAGTGAAATAGGGTGAAGGGGGAAAATAATGAGATTATAACAAAAATGAAAGGAAACAAATTTTATGTATATGGGGGGGTGTTAGGGTGGGTAGGGCTATGGGAAAAGATGAGAATTAAATTGTGTCTTATACTGGTACAAATTCCCATTTTGGAGTGCAATAATGATGTGTATATGTAATGTACCAGTAAAGATTTCAATTTAAAAAAATAGTATTTGTGAATAGCGTAAAGAATACAAAATTAAATTTAAATAAAAACTACTGTTAAAGCTTCTTTCAAAAGAACTAAAATTAAAAATCACATAGAAAGAAGATTTTACATGAAAATAATAAACATTTTCAAGAAAATACAAGGACAGATTTTGCAAACCTACATATAAAGAAGTAGATTTAAAGAAGTACTAAGGAGAAAGATTTAGATATTAAAAAATGAGTGATAAAATAGAATTGAATATCAGTTCTGGTAATGGAAAGAATGTGTCATAGTATTACACAGAATAATAGGACAAATTTCCATGACAAAGTTGGAGAACACTAATAACATACTAGATAGAAAGAATGTAATGTGTTTGAGAAAGATCACATAAAATACAGATCATACTGGTTTGTGATCTGAGATCTCAAGGCAAAGTAATTTTAAAATAAGCATGAAATCTTTGGATTAAAAAGATAGATGATCTAGGCATTTTGTTACCAGAACCTCAAATTACTATTAGCCGGCTGTCCTATCAGCTGTGCAACTGGTTTGCAAGACCTAAAGCCCTGGTGCTGATAAATACTCCAGGAGGTCATGCACATTCTGCCTCTCAGGGTGCCCAAGGAGCACAGCTGGTTCACATGCCATATTGACACTCTGTAGGAACTCGAGTTCCATATAATCTCATTATTATGATAAAAGCACAACCCACAGGTGCCAAGACAGCTGAAAACCTAATTCATATAAAAGTCAAAGAGGCACCCTGATTCCAGGTAATCTCCATTCTTTGTTAGGAGCGCTGGTGGGGCCACGTCCACTACATATCCTTTTAACTCTGATCTACTAATAATGCAAAGATAAAACTTTCATGGCCATAGTATCTTTCAATTCACTGAATAGGATAAAAATATTTTTAAATTAATTTTATTGGTACATTTTATGTACACATCTTGATCATTCTCAACCTTGAGAATTTGTACCAGTACATGACATGATTTAATTCTCATTTTTCTCCATTCCCCTGTCTCTCTACAACCCCTCACCACTATATACATAAACTTTCTTTTATTTGTATTCTCATGCTTTTTCTTTCCCCTCATTACTTACCCCTACATTCCATTTCCCTTTGAATATTTTATATTTCATGATATCTATCATACATTCTGGAGCTCATTTAAATCTTCAGTATCTCATACCTGAAAAAGATATAGTATTTACATATCTGTGACCTATTTATTTCACTTTTGAGAATGTCCTCAAGGTACAACCATTTCAGTATAAATGTCTCAAGCTTATCATTCTTTATGACTATTTTTGATGTATATTTGCAAATGGTATTGAGCATGAAGAGCATACACATTTAGTAATGACTATAAGTTTAAGATCATGAAATATACTAAACATTTGGGGAAAGCTCAAGAGAAAAAAAGAATTTGGAGAGAAGAATAAAAGTACATTTGACACAAGATATAAATTTGGAAACTACCAAAAAGTAGTAATAGGGCAAGCAAATTTTAAGATAAAATTGATAACATAATTAACTTAATGAACATCTGAAAGGGTGGTAAATTTGAGAATTTCCAGAAATCATTAAAAATATTTGACTATATGAACATGTTTCTGTACTATAAAGCATGAATTTCAAATACTATAACAATTACTAACATAATTGAAAAGACCATAAAATTTCAATATTACTTTTCTCAGAAAACAGAAAAATGCAAATGATCCATTCATATAATTTTATGAAACATATAGTATTGAACTCCAAATAAATAATTATAGAAAATAGATTATAAAATATTTTACATGAAGTATGTGTTTCAGAGACTCTTCCTTCTTATTATATTAAATAGTGAGCATAGGGGACATGTAAATCCAGTAATATATTTAAATGTCCATTTTATTTAAATAAGACCATGTTATTATTTTCTGACTAGTTTTTGGTTAGCATAAATTGTTTTGCACAAATTCTAAGGAAAGTTTAAGGTTTATGATTTTGCTCATAGTTTAATGAACACATTTCTTGTGGCACACATGGACCATCATTAGGTCTTTGGAATGATGGCCATTTATAAAGGAGAGAAAATCACAGAGGACAATAGGAATCTGGCTTTATGGAGGAGTGAACCATACCACTTCAAAACCTCCCAGTTCTAGAATTTCAAAACATGAGAAACAAATATAAAGTCTATCTTTTATTTTGCAATTTCAAATAACTTTTTAATGTGTCCATACTTACCATCAAATAATATAAACACCCTTTTGAATATTTTGAAAATACTAGTACACAATTAATGACTAGATAGGTTGTTACCTCAACATAAATTAAAAATACAACAAAGTACTAACTGGTGTTTGGAACCATACTCACATGACAAGAATGGTTTCCTAGTCCCAGTGAATGTCACGAGATTCTGAATTTTCACTGCTTACAAAGTAAGATTGTCCAAAACATAAGTGATGTGGTTTGTCCTTTTAACCTGTATATTTGACTGAGAAAAAAATATATATTCAATTCAACTATTCACAATGGAAACTCCAGATTGACTTTGGATGAATGCTGTAAAATCATTTCAAACCAGGGCAGCAACATCTTCAAAGTCATCCAAGCTATGATATTGTTGTCACAAGTCTTAGCCTGTCCAGAAGACATTTCCCCAAGAGCACACCACCCTCAGAAACAAAATCTAACTGGTCCCCGAAGTTTGTTGTTCACATAGAAACAAAGATGGAAGAAGAGCTGGAAGGACATAGAATGTTTTTGTGCTGAGAGTAATTAATGTGTTACTTGGGCTTCAAAATTTTCCAATTACACACCAAAATATCATTAATTGTTCATCACTGTATACATTTCTGCTACTGCAAGAGACAATTTTTATTTTGAAATAACTCCTTAAGAGTAAATAACATCCTTAAGAGTAACAGCTCTTAAATTTTATTTTCACATCCAAATCCAGTCAGACATACTTCATTCTCAGAAAGTGTATTTATCTAAAATTCAGTGAACATGGGCAGCAAGCTGCACTGTTTTGTTTTCCGAAGGGGGAAATGGACAGGGTGGAGGAAGCACTAGTTTTGGGTCATGGTTTCAGAGGCTCAATCCACATCTGTTCTCTTGCGGGCGGACACATCGTGGTGGAAACATCTGGCAGAACAAGAGGGTGAGACCAAGAAGCAAAGAGAGAAAGGAGGAGATGGGAACAGGATGGAACTTTTTGAGATATCATGAAATAATAATTTTGAGGAAAAAATTACCTTATTTACCATCCAAAAAGGATAACATTAGGTGAGTAAACTCTAAGCCATTACTTAGCAAAATCATTTGCAATAAATAAAAATATCTGTATTAATTTTAATATTTATATGTGATATACACATATATTTCCAAATATGCATATTTCTTCAAAAGTACTAAATTGAAAGTCAATACTGTAGAAAAATAGAAATCCTACAATGGTAATCGGTAATTTTTAAAACAGAAGATATCATTGAAGAGAATAAATATTTGGAAAGATACTCAAATTCATTAATTACTAGAAAAATTCAACATAAGGTGATGATAATATTTCACTACTCAGTATCACAATTTCCAGAATTGAAGTGTGTTAACAAAGGCACTGAGAAACCAGTACACAATTTGATTAAATTTCTTTGAGGAATTCTTTTTAGTCTATAGCATATGGTGAAAAACCACAATTACACTTTGCGATGTGTTCATCAAAAAGATTCATTGTACTACACATCAAAATAAATGGGTAGGAATACATATAACTTCGAAACAGAAAAAATGCACATGAGAACAAAATAAATTGCAGTTAGTCTGAGTACTATTTTTAATGAACACCTTTTACATATTTAACATTAATAAATGTTGCAAAATTTTGTTTAATAAAAAACCTAGGGAAAGGGAACACATACACTTCCTTTTATTCATAGAGAATTTGAAACCGCCAATACCAGTGCATAACAGGCGGTTATAGGGGTCGTGTGTTCCATCAGGGAGGACTTTTGACTCTTTTCAGAGAAACCGTTTCATTTATTTTATTTGGATATTATCAGTTTCTTGATTATTCTTAAGTGTTCTCTTAGGATTATGTATTTCTGTCCAGGATAATATAAGACAAATTAATTTGAAAGGTAAATATCAGTCAGAGTTTCTTTGTTATTAATGATAACCATTAGTTAAGTTCATCTTTGTGGAAGCAGATTTTAGAAAAAGATCAGTAGGATATAATAATGGCACAAGAGAGAATCTCTTTACTATATTATGTTATATTTTAAACTATATGTAAATAAATACACACACAACATTAATTCAAGGTTCTAATCTATAAATACCAAATACTATGGGTGCTCCAGTTCCCCATATAAAATTATCCAACAAAATAGTATTACATATAACCTACAATCTCTGGTGTACCTTCACTCACCTGTAGATTATTTTAAATGCCTTATCCAATATAAATAATATGTAAATAGTTGTTACACTATATTGCTTAGAAAATAATAACACAAATGTTTTTTTTTTTTTAATTCAGGATAGAAACAATTGGTTTTCATATATTTTTGATCATGGATAGCTGAATTCTCAGCTCTGCAATTTGTTTATGTAGGGCCTGCACTGTATAGCTAACACACACACACACACACACACACACACACACACATACGTTTGTGATTGAATTAGTTACCCCTTCTGTTTATGGAAAGATGTTTACTTGGCTATCTCCTTCAAATCAAAAGCTTATCATGACCAATTGTTACTGCCATTTATTTGAACAATCTGAGGATTATTACTAACTCCTGCCATATTTTTCAAAGGTCATAGAAATATCTTTGAGCCCTAACTATATCGAATAAAACTGGAAAAACAACAACTCAAAACGCAGTTCTTCCAGCCAGATCTCTTCCTTGTAAATTGAAAAAATATTATACTGTTTGCTAATAAAAATAAAAGTATTCACATCAGTATCTTTTCTTCCATTCTGTTCCTCTCTTCTTCAAAGACCCACGATATATAATTTCTTCAATTTTTTATTAAAATTATTATTCCAATTGCAGATTTATTTTTATAAGCACCTTACCTTATGATTAGAACAAGCTACATAATAACTCTCCTGTATTAATCAAAAATTGTTTGTATTTTGGAAAATGTTTGTAATCTTCTGTAGGTCCCTGTATGAGTGATTCTCAGGTGGCTGAATTACATTATTCTATTAAATTATTCAGTCAATGAGGTGAAAATATTTTTAAAAATCATGTACTTCAATATCCATTTCATTTCAATTTTGAAATAGCTTCTATTAAATTAATGTTCAAGATAGCGACAAGCAATCCTGACTTCAGTTCTAGCATACCATAGAGTGAGAAATCAGCACTCCCATCCTTACAATGAGAAAAACATAAAAAAAAAGAAAGAAAAACAAATCATTGACTTTTCTTGCCACTCATAACTCACCATTCCTACATCTACAGAGAGGTGGGGTGATCTGAGAGGTACAGTATCTGAGATCAGTTCACTTGGAGAAAAACAAGCATAAACTTGTAGCAGAATCTCCATGATTGTTTGAGGAACTGGTGAAGGTTCAATGTGAACTAGAATTAAACACCAACAGAGGCTCCATCCAGGAAACTACTCACACTCTGCCTCGGGATTTCTAGTCAAGACATGAGAAGGAATCATTCGTGGATCTAGTGATAACTATGTAATTACACAAATACCAAAACTAGATCACTCTGATCATTCTAATACAAGACCAACAGAAAAAAAAAAAAAAAGAAAAAGAAAAAACCTAAAAATATAAGAAATATAACATAGACCTCAAAAATATCAGTGAATTGACTCAGAGTTATAAAGAACTCAAAATCAGGGCTGGAGATTTAGCTCAGTGGTTCCAGAGTCTGCCTGGCAAGTGCTAACTCAATCACTGGTACCACATACCATAATGCTAGGTGTGGTGGCTCACATCTGTAATCCCAGCACTTGGGAGGCAGAGGCAGGAGAATTACTGTGAGGTGAAGGCTGGCCTGGGCTACATAGTACATAGTGAGTTCAGGGCCAGCTTGAAAAATAAAGTGAGACTTTGTCTTAAAGGAAAAAGAAAAAAATGCCAGGGATTTAGCTCAGGGGTTCTGGCACCTACCTGGCAAGTGCAAGGCCCTGAGTTTGATCCCTGGTCACCGTATACACAACAATGCCGGGATTGGAGAATCACATACCCTAGCAATCAGTACCACAAATCACAATGTAGGACATGGTGGCTCACACCTGTAATCCCAGCACTCAGAAGGCAGAGAAAGGAGAATTTCTATGAGTTCAAGACTTATCTGTACCATATAGTGAGCTGAGGATCAGCCAGAACAACAAAATAAGACCTTGTCTCAAAAAAAAAAAAGTTTAAAAAAATCCCTAAAAACTGTAGACTCGTACAACCCCTGTGGAGATGAGTTTGGAGATTCCTCAAAAAGCTAGGATTGGAGGTCCGATTTGACCCAGCCATTGCCCTGCTAGGTATGTACACACAAGAATTAAAAGACTCATATCACAGTGACATATATGCACCCATGTTTATAACAGCCCAATTTGTGATTGCTACATCTTGGAAACAACCCAAGTGTCCATCAACTGGAGACTGGATAAAAAAGCTGTATTTCTTCTACAGAATGGAGTATTACTCTGCCATAAAAAATGATAAGTTTGAATCACTTATACTTACATGGACACACCTTGAGGTATCCTCATAAGTGAAATAAATAGGGCACAGATAGGTACATATCACATCTTTTCTCTGGTATGAGAAAATAAAGATGTAAATGAGTCCTAGAATTGTATTTTATATATTGTGAAATAGAAAATACTCAAAGTAAAATAGGGTGAAGGGGGAAAAATAATGAGATTGTAACAAAAAAGTAAGGAAACCAATTTTATGTATATGGGGGGGCAGTAGGGTGGGTAGGGCTATGGGAAAAAATGAGAATTAAGTTGTGTCTTATACTGGTACAAATCCCCATTATGGAGTGCAATCATGATGCGTATATATAATGTACCAATAAAGATTTAAAAAATTTTTAAATCCCTAAAATATCAAATAGTATATATTTCAGGCTTGCAAGACTTATCAATCAAATCTGCATTAGATAATGACTAAGGATACAATATCATATGACTGGATTAACTGTTGCTGAACATCTTTTGACAAATATTTGAGATAATTTAACAAAGTATGAATAGAGAAATATTTCTTAAATGATAACATTTTGTTAAAAACTATAGTCAACATCATCATCAATAAAAGAAAGGATTTTTGTTTTAGGGTGAACAATAAGGCTAGAAAAGGAATTGTTTCTTTTCAAAACTATACTATATATTTGCAGTGCATATACTGCATATTTGAGCTAGTACAAGATGATGGACTGGAAGAAAAGGAGGACAGGAGGAAGAAAAAAAAGAAGAGGAAGTGATTGATGGAGGATAAAGAAAGAAGGAGGTTATGGAAGAAGGAAAGGTATACTAACGATAATGGACAAATTAGTTCTTATTCTCAGAATAGATGATTGATTATGTAAAAGAAATGAAATAATGGTTAAAAATAATGGTTAAAATAATGGTTAAAAAATGGCATTTGAAATGTCACAGAATACACAGTCAGTATACAAAAGGACAGGTTTCTAGATACAAGCCAGCAGTAAATAATTGGAATTTAGAGTTAATGAATCAGGACCAACAGAAGATAATACTCCACAAAATGAAATATTTATAAATAAGTATATTAAAATAAGTTAAGGATCTACCTGCCAAAAGCAATAAAAAATAAAAGGAATAGTGCAAGAAATATTTTATATACATGATTTAAAGACTCAATATTTTTAAGATACCTATTTCTTCCCAATTTGATTTACACATTCAATGTATTTATAATAAAATCTTAGCAAAGTCATACAATTCACAAATTTATGCGAAAATTTAATTCATTAAGCTGAAAAATAATTATTTAGATTGTTACAGGAACCATATGTTGACACACAAACTATGACAAAAACAATCTAATTATATTACTGAAGTCAAAAACACATCACTGAAGGCAGTCAAGCAAAAAGATATTGACTTGAATAATTTTGGAAATGAATTAAGGGAAACAAACTGAAAGCAAAAGGAGAACATAAGAAGTAACTCTAGATGATAAAGATTTACCCCATGCTTAATAATTCTGAAAGTATAACTTGCCTACAATTGAACAATTAAATAAATGTAGGGCATAAGGCAAGGGACAAGTTTCTCACTGCCCAAGTTACAGAACAGCAGAGCAGACATCAAGAATTGCCATCTTAGTATCAAATTAGAGTTAATGTCATTGATGCCACTTATTTATCATAAACTGCCAACACTGAAATTAAATCTGAATACTGAAGATTTGAAGTTTAGAAAAATGTTATCCAATGCTTAATTACTGGGGTGAGTCAGCTCATGTGCGAAAGGAGAGAGCTCTGTGAGCCCATGGTGGTGTGTGTGACACAGGCTCAGCATCACTGCACTGAGGTACCAAGGAAGAGAACAGGATGCTAGGCAACCTTTAAAAAATTAAATAAAACACAACACTTAGTACTAATAATATAGCAATATCAGCTCAATATTATAACAAATGTATTACAACAATATAAGATGATAAACATATAACAGAAAAAACCTGGATGCAAAGTATATTGGAATTCAGTACACTTTTCATTTTTTTTTCTGTAAGTCGAAACCTATTCTGATTATATTTTATAAAAAAAGATTTGAGAAAATAATCAGTAAAAATCTTCCTGCTCTTTAATCTAATTTCCCCTTCTACATATTAGCAAAATGTTACAAAGTACTTTTCTTTTTTATTGTCAGGAGCTTGATTTACAAAAGTGGTTGTTTTGAGTTTTGTATTCCACTGGCAGTAGACATATTTGTCAAATTTTTCTGTTTCCAGTAGTCTTTTAATTACAATATACAGTTAATAATGCTTGTAGAAGTGCTTGGTAAAAATTTAAATAAGTCAACAAATAGTAGCCATGGATGACAATAAGTCCATTTTTCTTTCATTTCGTCTTCAGCACTTGTTACTTATGTAAAGTGGGTCAGCTTAACAGCAATCCCTTCATATTTAAAATCTAAATAATAATCATATCTATCTAGAAAAATTTTCCTGACATAAATTTAAATAATTAATTTCCTCACAATTTCTTGTTTTTAGTAAATGTTAATAGTAGGTTTTGCTCATAAAGACTTTACTAAGCCAATGTCTCCAAGAATTTTACCTAACCTGTTTTTTAGTAGGTTTACTGTTTCTGTTTTAATGTTTGAGTCTCTAATCCACTTTGATTTAGTTTAGTGAAGGCAAAAGCCAGGCTTGGCTGGGCTGCAGTTCCACCCAGGCTGATTTATCATGACTCCTCCATCAGCCAAAACCACACAATCTGTCCAGAACCATTCCCCCCTCCTGCATACTTCAATCAATCCACAATCACTGGCCTCTCTGCATGCTTCAACCAATCCCGACTGACCCAACCCATATAGATATGTCTCCTGTCATTTGCTATAAAAGTGTGTATATCTTGCAATAAAATTTGGAATTTTCTTCAAAACCTCCTAGACTCTTCATGCTGACTGCACACTCATCTTACAAGTCCGAGTTTCTCTTACCTCCAAAGCACAACAGTTTAGTTAATGGTGAAAGAGGTGATTCTAGCATTAGTCTTTGGTAGGTTGAAATTCAATGTTTCCAGCATTATTTGTTAAAGAGGCTATCTTTCCTCCATTGAGGATATTTGGCTCTATTGTCAAAGAGAAGGTGACTTAGTGTATCTGGAGTTGTTTCTGGATCTTCTAATGTACTCCACTGACCTTCAGCTGTGTTACTTTGCCAGTACCATGCGGGTTTTATCATAGTGGCTTTGTAGTATAGTTTCAA
>PVIR01040372.1:0-13372 GCA_004026965.1 Petromus typicus | reverse complement strand
TTTTTGAGACAGGGTCTCGCTTTGTAGTTCAGGCTGGCCCTGAGCTCAGCCTCACACTCACATCCCAGCAATCCTCCTGCCTCTGCCTCCCGAGTGCTGGGATTACAGGCGTTGAGCCACCACGCCTCGCACTGTGGTATGTGGTACTGGTTGGTTGCTGCTGGGTGTGTCTCCACGCCCAGTATGGTATGTGGTTACGGGGATTGAACCCAAGGGCCCTTGTACTTGTAAGACAGGCGATGGAACCACTGAGCTAAATCCCTGGCCCCATGTCATTTGTTTAAGACAGGTTCTTGCTTTGTAGTGCAGGCTCGCCTCACACTCCCAGTCCTCCTCCTGCCTCTGCCTCCCAAATGCTGGGACTGTAGGTACCACCGTGCCTGGTAGTTGTTTGCTTTTTTTTTTTAGGTTTTTTGAGACAAGGTCTTGCTTTTGTGGTTCAGGCTGGCCCTGAGCTCAGCCTCAAACTCACATCACAATCCTCCTGCCTCTGCCTCCCGAGTGCTGGGACCACAGGCGTGAGCCACCACACCCGGCACTGTGGTATGTGGTACTGGTTGCTGCTGGGTGTGGGTCTGCATGCCCAGTATGGTATGTGGTTACTGGGGAATCGAACCCGGGCCCTTGCGCTTGCAAGACAGGCGCCAGAACCACTGAGCTAACTCCCCAGCCTGGTAGTTGTTTGCTTTTTGTACAGGGCTCAGTGGGTGCCTGTGATTCTCTGTATTTTACCAATGAACGAGGAGCAGAACCATGAATTATTAGTGCTCCTTCAGCTGTTTGGGGCAGGAGCTGGACTTTATCCCTGATGCTGGATATCCAACCAGTGCTTTTTGTACATGCTACACACACCCTCTGCTGTACTCCATCCCAGGACTGTCTCAAACACCATCAATCCCTAGAAGTGCAGCTTCTAATTTTAGTAGTATATTTGAGTTTGCTTTGGGAAGTTATGTACTTAGTTTATTACTACCCCCACTGGTAAAATGAGTTCTGCTCATTTCCTAGATTTTTGTTGTAGTGACTTAAGAAATTAACCAGCATAAAGTACCTTACTCTTCCTGCTTAGCCTTGAGAAGAGGCCCAATACATGGGGATTACCTATAAAGTTAAGTTCATGGGCAGATCTTTGCTCCCACACAGGTGAGGTGAAAAGGCCTTTATCAGATGACAGGAGAGGACTGAGCCAGAGCCAGCCGGCCTGGGCAGCTCTACACTGTCTAGTCTCTTCAGATCATGGGGTTCGCCTGTCTAGAGGAATGCGGTCCTTCACCAAACCAGTTTGGTACAGCGATGCCTAGAAATTGGCAGGAGAAACCATGGATTCTAGCAGAGGAGCTGCTTCTGGCAGGCAAAAGACAAAAGCACCTTTCCAGCATCTTAATGAGACCTTGCAGTTGAACCCCATTCTCAGCTGGCCTAGTGGGTGTGGCTCTTGTTTCAGGGCCAGTCATACTTTGGGACTCCGTCAGGTTCTCCATCACAGTGTGAGCTGGATTCTCCAAATGCCTCCCTCAGCCCAGGAATCTGACCTTGACCAGACTGCAAGTCTGACAGAGGACGTTTTAGGGTGGTGTGAGAAGTAAAGGCAAAGCATGTTTTTTGTTTTTTGGGGGTTTTTTGTAGTTTTTTGAGACAGTGGCTCACTCTGTAGTTTGTAGTTCAGGCAGGCCCTGAACTAACCATGTAGCCTAGGCGAACCTTGAACTCACAGCAATCCTCCTGCCTGTACCTCCCGAGTGCTGGGATCATAGGTTTGAGCCACCCTGGCGCTGTAATATGTGGTACCAGGGATTGAACTCTGGATTTTGCACCTCCTAGGCAGATGCCAGAACCACTGAGCTAAATCCCTGACCCAAGAAAGCAAAAGCACTAACAAAAGGGGACCCATAGAAAAGAGGAGGGTCGGGAGATTCGAACTCTATAAGTGTTCATAAAACTACTAGCTGAGTCTTGCTACCAAGTTTGATTTCATCTTCCCTGAATCCTACACATGTAGTGTCTTTTTTTTTTTAGGTTTTTTGAGACAGGGTCTCGCTTTGTAGTTCAGGCTGGCCCTGAACTCAGCCTCAAACTCACATCACAGAAATCCTCCTGCCTCTGCCTCCCGAGTGCTGGGATTACAGGTGTGAGCCACCACGCCCAGTTGCTGCTGGGCATGAGTCTCCACACCCAGTATGGTATGTGGTTACCAGGGAATCGCACCCGGGCCCTAGCGCTTGCAAGACAGGCACCAGAACCACCGAGCTAACTCCCTGGCCCCATTGTGTAGTGTCTTTACCTCCATCCTATTTTGATTTAAACCCAAACCCCACAGAAGAGGGAGGGTAATTCAAATCTCTTTTGGTTTGTTGCCTCTAAATAACAAAGGGAAGGTTTTTCTGTTTATATATGTGCTGCCAAAGTGAGCACGAATTCTGTTCAATACATGAGAAAATTCAAGTCTTAAGGGGCAAGGCAGTTTCCATGTTAGATTGTAGCACTCACTAGCTCCACTTGTCAGAGACCCTGAGAAGCACTGTTGGAGGAAGGTTTAAATTTTTCCATTGGCTTTGCTGGCCAATCAGATGACCATTTCATTGATGGCCCTTGGAGTGAAAATGTGGCAGGTCTCTGCTCCAGTGAGGTGGCAAACCACACTCATCACTGCACACACGCACCACCACCAGCCCCATCAGAGGAAGGACTGCTGACTGGACTCCAGCCAGGTCCTACAACTGCCCAGCACCTTACCTGGGATAACACGCTGGGGAGGGCTCGGACACCACCACCATGCGAAGGAATCACCCTCTAGATAAGAAAAAATCACCTCAAACATTCACTGCATTAAACAATAGGACAAGGTCAAAGGTGAGTTTTTTCTCTTTACTGGTTTATAATAATCTTAAAAACCCCATCACACCCATAAACCACCACAGGTGAGAAGGTGAGAGATGGAGAATGAATGCTACAGTATGTAGATAGAGTGGGGAATCCAGGTTTTCCCTAGGGGTGGCATGGGATGGAGGCTGGGAATATAGATAGGAGGCCCTGGCTTGGACCCTTATTGCTGGTTAGGGGGTGGCTGGCAGAGGGGCAGGGAACTCAGGCTGAACTAGGAAACATCTCACACCAGAGGTGAAGGCAGTTGGGGAGGGTGCGCACAGTACATTTCCATGCAGACTGGGGGTGGGAGTGAGCTTCAGAAACTTGCACCCTTACACAGGAAGAGATAGGTTTGAGGTTGTCTGACTTAAAGCCAAGTTGGTGTCTGGTCCAGTTTCCTACAATGGCAGCTCACCCTTCAGGGAGAGGCTGCGTGCACGCACGCAGAGTGGGGGAGGGGGAGCAAGAATATTCGATTTAGAGATCAAGCAAGAGGTAAGGGAGACAGCAGTAATCTTTAAGTTTGATTCCAAAGAGCGGGACCTGGAAGGGGACCCTGGGGAGACAGTGGTCAACACCTGGGGAGAAGGCATTGTACCAGAAGCTGCAGGGGCTCCTGAGGGCTCAGGGACAGGGAGGTTCCAGTGTTCACAGACAGCAGGAAAATACAATTAGGACAATAAATTAGGATTTCATTTTGCTATCATTTGGCATAACACAATCAGGCTTGTTTTGTTTTTCTAAAATAAGGCAACTTGCCAACACATAATTTAAAACTGCTCTTCAGTCACACTGCTTCAGATCACTAGAGAATTTCTGGCTAAGGAAGGGTGTGGATAGTAAACAGAACCCAAAACCTTAAGTATCAGCTCAGATTCCCCCAACCAAGAGGAAATATAAGGGCTTACTTGGTTTTAAAAAAAAAAGCCAGAGCCCAGCTGTATCTTTTAACAGAAGAGGGTGCAAAGATTTACAGTAAAATACGATCTAAATGTAAAGTTAGAGAAGAGTTACATTTCTAGCCAACTAGTTACCACTCAGGAATGAGAAAGGAGCATGGAGCAGATGGGGGACGCTCTAAAAAGGGCGGGGTGGGGGTGCTGTTTCCAGCATAGGTCCACCTTGGGCAGATTACAACCATGCTCATTTGGTAGGGGAAGAACTCAAAGAGCTTAAGGCTTTGTGTGTGTGTTTTTTTCCTCCTCCATTAATCTGAGGGGCTGCAAAGGGAGGTGACTAAGAGGCTCGATGGACCTGTGGGGCCACGCATACACACCGCTACTCAAACCCACACTACATTCATAAACAGGACATTTAAACTTACAGTGTAGAGCAATATTCTTAGCCAGTGTTGGGAGAACCAAATGCATTTTAACTTTTTTTCTTCTTTTTTTGGTGTTTTTAATTCCAAACTCCAATGTGATCATCCCTTATCTACCTAATTTCTCAAGTAAGGTAGTTCTATTTTTTTTTTTTTTTTTTTTGCTCCCCCAGGGACAGGGGAGGGGAGGGATGACAACAGCATTTAAGTTAGGAGACAAAAAACAGTGAGAAGGGATACTGAGGTGATGGCTGCCACCTGCATTTCTCTAGGTCTGGAAAGAGTCAGGAACCAAGATACCAATAGAAAGACTATGAACTTGAATAAGGGAAAGAAGCTAGGAAGAGTGAAGATTGGGTTAGTTTTGACTTGAGATCTTTGGGTGAGTAAGGAATTAGCTTCCAGAGCACTTTGGAAGTCTGGGTTCTTAATCCCAAAGAGACAAAGAGGCCTAAGCTTAGGGGCCCAGGCCCTTTCCTTTAGTCCCGTCCCAGTTCTAAGGAAGACAGGCAGAGCTTTGGGAAAAAATGGGAGGATGGTCTGAAGTGGCTGAGGGGGACAGCTGACAGGCAGGCGGGAAAGAAGAGAAAAGCCTAGGGTGAGAGTTGCATTCTATAAAAACAGAAGTTGCTGGAGGGAGAGTAAGAGGCCTCTTCTGCCCTCAATTAGTTCCTGCCACATTCCCTTCCTTAGCCATCTAAGAATGATCACATTGGAGCAGTGTAAATTTGAAACTATCCAGTGACTTAATAAGTCTAAACCTAGGAGGGTGACATATGACATGTTGCTTCAGGAAAGTACCACACCTCCCTATCTATACCCCGGATGCTGAATATGAAGACTCCGACTATCTGTGGGATCAGGGGCTCGGCTGCCAGGAGCTCGGTGGGTCTTGCTCAGCACGGCTAGGCTCTGTTCTCGGAAGCAGGCCTGCTGGAAATCCCCACTCAGGTAATCCACTGTTTGCATCAAGCTGTTCTGGCTTGCCACTGGACCACCCCCAGTCCCTGCTCGATAGTGGGCCCCTGGAGCTGCTGCACAGTCGAGGGGTGCACCTGTGGCCTGCCCGCCATGGAATGGCATGGCAAGGTCCTGAGACCCCGAGCTGTCGCTATTGGGAGTGGGCAGAATGTTGTTCCACAGGGGCTGAAAGTAGTGACCATTGGGGTAAGCCAGTGGGGCTGCCAGGCCGTTGACCGGTGGGGATGGGGTCGGCTTCTCCAAGGGTGGCTTCAGATGGAAGGACTGTGCCAGGCAGAGTTCCTGCGGGTAGGCAGGGGCTTTGCCCACAAAGCCAGGCCCTGCCAACTCGCGTCCTGCTGCATGCTTGCCTGCCAGGCCAGGGGCTGGCGTCCCACCAGCCTCGCTGCACATCTGTTGTAGGTGGGCCAGCTGGTGCTGGTTCCAGGCAACTGGCTTGAGGTCCCTGGAGTAGCCAGCAGGAGCTCGGGAGATGCCTGCTGGCAGGTTGACAGAGCCTGCAGCAGGCAGTGCAGCCGTGGCTGCGTGGGTGTGCTCCATGGGATTGACCACACAGGAAGGCATTGGTGTGGGGATGCTGTGGGTCGAGACCCGCGTGCTTGCATTGATGAGCAGACTGCGACTAATGGGGCTGGGGTTGGCGATCTGGCCCTCACACACTGAGGTAGTGCTGATGCCTGCCCTCGTCTGGCAAAACTGGTTGATCTGGTGCACGATGCTGCTCAGGTCCGGGGGCTGGCTGTGCTGCAGGGTTGCCGCCATTGAAAGGGGGATACTTGAGGTAGACACGGTCACATTCGGGGGGGCATCTGAGTCTGGCACCTTCCGGCCTCCGTGCAGCAAGGAGTTAGAGGGGTGCTGGAGACCCTGGTGCACCAGGGCCTGAGTGTGGACCAAGCCCTGGGTTTGGGCCATGGGCTGAGGGTGGCCCAGGCCCTGAGGCTGCTGGAGGCTCTGAGGGTGAGACAGTGCCTGTGGCGGCGGGATACCCTGAGGGTGCTGCAGCGTCTGGGCAGGAGCATGGGCCAGGGTCTGTGCATGCTGCAGGGCCTGCTGACGGGCCAGAGCCTGGGCCTGGGGGTGGGCTAAAGTGCTGGGTGCCACAGTGGCATAGGGCGCCACTGGGGGGTTCATGATGGCCTCAGGGAGTAACCGGGCTCGGGTGCCGTCAAAGTCCTTGAGTATGCTTTTGGCTGGCACTTTGACAATGGCAAGCAGGCCTGCCTTGGTGGCAGCCTGAGTCGGGTAGGGACTGTAGCGCTGGGCTGATGTGTCGAGGCCGTTCACAGTACGACGAACGTGTTTCCGCTGGGGAACCTTCACACTGTTGGGGAAGATTTTTATAGTCAGTGGGTTGTTTGCGACCTTCTTAGCATACGCGTCCAATTCGGCTGGGGTAGGATAGTGAGCAGTTCTCATTTTCTGTGTAGTGTCCCCTAGAGAGAGAGAAAGAGAGAGAGAGAGGGAAAGAAAGAGAGAGAAAAAGAGAGAAAGAAAAGAGGGAGAGCAAAGAGGGAGGGAGCTCATCAGTGCCAAGCCAACCAGCCCTTCTAGATTCCCCTGTTGAGGGCGTGGTATGAAAATTAGGTTTTTGTAGTCTTCATTCTAGATCCAGCCTCGGCCCCCACAATAACAAGTACTGGTGGCATCTAGTAAGGACATACAGTGAGCACCAGTCCATGTGCTAAGGGTAGTCTATTCCAGTTTTCCTCACTAGTGCTGTAGGGGGAAGTACACTCAATCTCCAATTCATAATGAAGTAACAAAAGATCAGAATGGCAAAGTAACTAAGTCTTTTTTTTTTTTTTTTTGAAGACAAGGTCTCACAGTGGGGTTCAGGCTGCCCTTGAGCTCACTAGGCAGCCCAGGCTGGCCTCGAACTCACCACAATCCTGCCACCATAGTCTCCCAAGTGCTGGGATTACAGGCATACGCCACCGCCCCTAGCTTTTGAGGCAGGGTTTTCCTATATAATTCAGGCTGGGCTTGAACTCACTATATAGTCCAGGTTGGCCTCGAGCTAACGGCACCACCAACTCCGGCAAAGCCTCACAGATGTAACCCAGAATTCCTCTGCTCTATGGAACTCTTAAGTTCCTACCAGCCAATATGGCACAGGAGTTGAAGGTTCTAAGCAGGACTGCATGACAGGGATTTTGTTGCCACTAGAACCCTTCTCATGGCACTCTGATAAAGAGGCCACCCAGAGTGACTACGCTTCAGCCTTCAGTGGCCAATGATGGTCAGCTTTCCTCTTGTGCCTTGGTAGCTGGGTTCCATGCCCACCTGTCACAGTGGACAGGACGGACACTTGCTTTTCAGGAACAGAGGAAGAAGCTGCCTACATCTTTCTCCATCCTCCTGTCACAAGTTCACTTTTGTTTATAGTATACTCTGGTGCCTGACTAGGTGAAGATCAAAAGGGTTTATTTATTTGCTGTTGGAGACTGATAATAAATGGCAGAGCAGCAGGAAGGGAATTGGGAAGAAGGGATTCAGAGCATCTTTGAGCCCTGGGAGTCAAAAATAGTCTGTATTTGGTCCATGTCAGCTGTCACTTTCCAAAAAGAAAGAGGAAAAACCTGCCCTCCTTTGGAGACTACGGAAACACCCACTCAGTGCATCTCATTAGTGTTAGCAGTCTCTTTGTTCCGTCTCCGGTGCCTCCCACCAGGGAGCTCCAGCGGATGTCAGGCTTCCATTCCGGTCAAAAAGGAAAAGGTTCCCCAAACAAGAGCTCTTTAAGGATGTCCCTTTCCTACAAGGGGTCTCTGCTTTTTCTCTCTTTCTCAAAGGAGGGGTCACTCCTGAGTATACACAAAAGGTGCTTAATAAATGCCTGCTGAATGAGTAAGTACATAGTCTGCCCAAAGCGTAAGGAAATGGGTTTGGCTGTGAGCCTGGGCCCAGCTGGCTGACTCCATCCCTACTTCCTCCCTTGCAGAAGGCAGCCAGGACAGACCAAGGAATAAGCTGCTGAATGCCCGGCTTGTGGCCCCAGCTGGCGCTGTCCCAAAGGAGACCCCATTGAGAGTCACGTCACTGGGCACTGACTGCAACAGAAGCAGACCAGTGAATGTGTGAGAAGGAAAAGGGTACAGCTGCCTGTGTTCGGGGGCATTGCTGGTTAGCTGGCAACAACTGCTTAGAAAGTGCTGCTCTCAGAGGCAGGAAAACAAAATTCAAGTCCAGGAAGGACACAGAAATTTGGTCCCATGCTTGAGAAGGCTGACCTGAGCAAAAAGAGTGTAAGAGGAAAAACCCTGTGCTTTCAAATACTGGTACAATACCTTGGATGTACTCCAACATGTTCAACAGCCTGCTCTATTTGCTGAGTATAAAAAATGCTCAAACTGGGTGTGATGGCTCACGCCTGTAATCCCAGCACTTGGGAGGCAGAGGCGGGAGGATTTCTGTGAGTTCAAGGTGGAGCATAGGGCCAGCCTGAACTATAAAAGCGAGACTCTGTCTCAAAAAAATAAAAATAAAAAAGAATTTTTTTAAATTAAAAATGTTCATACGTGGATTAAATGTTTATATTAGAGTCTACAAATTTAAACTTTGTTAAGATTCACTCTAGCCAGGCATGGTGGTATATGCCTATAGTCCCACTCAGGAGGCTGACACAGGAGGAATCGATGAGTTTGGGGTCAGCCTGAACTACAGAACAAGACCCTGTCTCAAAAAAAATATATATATATATCTGCCAGATATAGTGCCTATAATCCCAGTATAAGAGGCTGAGCCAAGAGGATTGCTGTGAGTTCCAGGTCAGCCTGGGCTACACGGTGAGACCCCATCTCCTCCTACCCCCAAAATTCTCTCTAAAACAGATGAATTTAAGAGGGTAGGAAATGTAACCAGATATAAGGAGACAAGCATAAGGACTGGGAAAGATACTTAAGACCCTTTCAAAGGAAAACATGCAGGTAGCCCCTGTTCTTATACTGATGAATGAAAGTAAAGATACAGGGCTGGGGATTTAGCTCAGTGGTTCTGGCGTCTGCCTCGAAAGCTCAAGGTCCCAAGTTCCATCCCCTGTACCATATACCACAATGTCGGGAGTGGTGGGTCACGCCTGTAATCCCAGCACTGGGAAGGCAGAGGTAGGAGGACTGCTGTGAGTTCGAGGCTGGCCTGGGCTACATGGTGAGTTCAGGGCCAGTCTGAACTACAAAGTGAGACCCTGTCTCAAAAAACCAAAGAAATGTACACTGTAAGTACCAATACTGTCACTGATACAGATATGAATAGAGATGGGAACCAACCTACTGTTAGAAAAAAGTTGTATCTAGATTCAAGCACTGGCTTCCTTCTCTGCCTGAGAGTGTCAGTCATTCCTAACTCACCAACAGAAATGATACCAGCTTCCCTACATCACAGAATTATTACCAAGATCAAGAAAGTCAACGAACACAAATCGCAGCTGTTAATAGTTGTCTGAGGATAGCACATGTGGTTGAGTCTAAGGACAGGAAACAGCAAGCTGATAAGGAATTCCAAACTACAGGACCCCCTGATCTTGAGCCTGAGCATTAAATATGACAGACAGCACTGCCGTCTAGCTCAGGGACTAGAAGGAAAAAAATTCCTGTCACTAGCCTTTCTAGAGATGTCTTGGCTTATTCCTGTTTTAAAGGTCAGAAGATATGAGTGGCATATGTAGCAGGAACCTGCATCTGCAGGGCACAGGTGGTATGTTTCAAACTGAAGCAGTGGAATCTGACCTGAATGTGAGTTCTAGCTCAGTTACTGATAGTCATGTGACATAGGCAAGAGACAAACCCTCTGTAGCTTGCCCAGAGAAAGTAATTTCCATGTGGAATTATTGAGGAATAAATGAAAACACATGATGGAACACAGTGGTGCATACCTCTATTCCCAACAATTTAGGAGGATAAGATAAGAGGTGGCTTTAGACCAGGAGTTCAAGGCCAACTTCAGCAACATAGTGAGACCTTATCTCAAAAACAAAAGCTAGGGCTGAGATTTGGCTCAAGTGGTCCAAGCCCTACCTTGGAAGTACAAGGGCCTGGAACCACAAAAAAACAAAACAAGTAAGTGGCAACATATGAAAAAACACTGAACATAGTCCTCTTAATAAATGTTAGCTATTAGTTTATCTAGTTATTGGGTCAATTCTCCATTCCCTACTACCTCCACCAGGGGGCAGACAGGCATCTTAAGAAGCAGTAATCCCCAAGTATCTGCCACAAAGTAGGCCAAAGTTGCCATCTATAAATTTATCTCTCTCCTTCTCTCCTTCCATCCCTTTCTTTCTTTTCCTCTTCTTCCCTTCCTCCCTCTCTCCCTTTCTTCCCTCCGTGTGAGTGTGTGTGTGTGTGTGTGTGTGTGTTGATGTGTATATGCGTATGTGCCTACACTCATATGCATGTTACCGGGGGTAGAACCCAGGAGATAACTCTACTCCTAAGCTATATCCTCGTCCCTCTTTAAAAATTTATTTTTCTTTGTTTTTATTTATTTCTTTGTTTTGAGACAGGGTCTTGCTTTGTCATTCAGGCTGGCCTCAAACATACAATCGTCCTGCCTCTGCTTCTTGAGTGCTGGGTTTATAGGCCTGAGACACCACGCTTAGCTCTTTTTAAAAACTTGATGACAGGCTGGGGATTTAGCTCAGTGGTTCCAGTGCCTGCCTTGCAAGCGCAAGGTCCCAGGTTCGATCCCTGGTAACCGCATATAATAATGCCACAATGCCAGGCATGATGACTCATGCCCACTAGCAATCAGTACCACATACCACAGTACCAGGCGTGGTAGCTCATGCCTGTAATTCCAGCACTCAGGAGGCAGAGGCAGGAGGACTACTGAGCTTGACCAGCTTGAATTACAAAATGAGACCCTGTCTCAAAAAAAAAAAAAAAAACACCTTAGTAACAGGCTCTGAACTTCCCGGGTTGGGCTCACACTTGTGACCCTTCTGCCTTAGCCTCCTGGACAGCTAGGAATATAGGCATGTGACAGCATTTCAGTCATTTTCACAGGCTTTTTTCTATTTTTTTGAGACAGGGTTACAATCATCCTAGCTTAGCCTCTTTAAGTGATGGGTTTACAGATATGCCACACCATGCTTGACCACAGTAAATATTTTATGACCCAAAGCTATATACCTGGATCCTGAGGTAAGGAAATAAAAAGCAGAAGCTTAGAGTTAAGGAAGAAAAAATTACAAAAATCACATTTTGTAGGGCACTAGGAGAAGACAGGTCAGAATGACATACCTGTAAGCACATAGTTCCAGAATGACTGAAGTGTCTCAAAGCAAATGATACCATGGCACACATAGTCCAGAACAACTTAAGAAGGGCATTGACCTATCCCCAGTGTGGCCTCTATGGCTTCTGGATCCACCCAAAGCCAGTATATTCTTTAAGCCAGCCTATTCTATGAAAAATTACACATCAAGGATAGCAAATGTATTATACTGTCTCCTATAGAGAGGAAAAAAAAGGCAGAGAGAAGATGCATACCATCCCAGCTGTTGGGAAGCTAAGGCAGGCAGATCACAAGTTTGAGCTCACCCTGGACAACCTAGAGTCCTTGTCTCAAAATTAAAATTAGCCAGGTGTGGTGGCACATGCCTGTAATCTCAATACTTAGGAGGGTGAGGCAGGGGGATCACCAAAAGTTTGAAGCTAGCCTGGACTATACAATGAAATCAAGGCCAGCCTGAAATACACAGTAAGATCCTGTCTCAAAAAAAAAAAAAAGTCAGTACTACCCCAAAAAAGTAAAGAAAAACAGAGTGAGAAGGGACGATTCTATGACCTTGACCTGGAACTAGAACCTATGGTTGCTGACGTGTGGGGGAAACTATTAGATAACTTACAATGCTGAGTCACAAAGCCACATAGCCGATCTCCTGAATCTTGGTCCATCTCTTACACCACAAGATGACATTTATTTTATTTTGAGCCAGGGTCTTGCTTTGTAGTTCAGGCTGGCTCTGAACTCATTATGTAGTTCAGGCCAGCCTCAAACTCACAGCAATCTTACTGCTTCTGCCTCCCGACTCCCGAGTTCTGGGATTACAGGCATGAACAACCATACCCAGCAAGCTGACATTTTTATTTTCTGTAATACTAAGGATCAAATCCAGAGCCTTGCACATATTAGGGAAGCACTCTGCCACTAAGCAATAGCCCCAGCCCAAGGCAAATCTTAAAATCTAAACCATACTAAACTATAAATGTCAGCACACAGATCCCAAATTCTGTTTCCAGCTACTTAAAAGACCTCCTAAAGGCTGGAGAGGTGGCTTGGTACGGAGTGTTGACCTAGTGTTCATGAGACTGTGGACTTAATCGCTACCATGACAAAAGTCAAAACAAAAACACCCTCTGGAAGATGGGGTGCAGGACTAGACTGAACAGCTGAGTCAGTTCTATTTTGAGTTCTAGGGATAGAACTCAAGGGCTTGTGCATGCTAGGCAACTGGTCCACCTACAGAGATACACCACCAGGCCTGTTTATCATAGAACTTTTTGCCAGCTGTGGTGATGCACACCTGTACAGTGGACCCCTCAAGTTATGACCAGTTTAACAAATAAACAACTTGGGTTATGACTGGAATTTTAGTTTCAACTTACAACCAAAGTCTTGAGTTATGATTCAAATGCTGGCTGCTTATGCAGTTGTAAACACTCGCATTACTAGAAGAGTGTGTGTAAAATGTCGGTCTGAGCCAAAATATGCGCATTTGTGGATGTGATTTTGGTCAGTGATTTATAAGATTGCTAGGATTACTGCTATCAGAGCAGCCCTAAAAAAGCTAGAGAAGAAGCTTAAGAAGGAAGGGAAGGAGAAAGTAATCATAATCAAAAAGAAGGAAATTATGGAGAAATATAAGAGTGGTATTCATAGGATTGATCATGTCAAAATCCACCATCTCGACAATCATACAGAAAAAAGATTTGTATAAGGAAGCTAGTGTTGCTATAGGTGTTACATTAGTAAGTCACAATCAACAGTGTTAGAGCAGGTAGGAAGGTTATTAAGTGGATAAACAAATGGCAGATTACATAGCCTATCGGACTCTGTAACTTGTGAAAAAGATAGAGATATAAATGCAGATCTTGGATAATCTATCAGCAAGTGATAATAGTGGATTCACAATTTTAAAGCAAGAACTGGGGTTTACAGAGTAACTAGGTGAAGCAGCCAGTGCTGATAATGATAAGCCAG
>PVIR01040371.1:0-13374 GCA_004026965.1 Petromus typicus | reverse complement strand
CACAATCCTCCTGCCTCTGCCTCCCGAGTGCTGGGATTACAGGCGTGAGCCACCACGCCCGGCACTGTGGTATGTGGTACTGGTTGCTGCTGGGTGTGGGTCTCCACACCCAGTATTGTTATGTGGTTACCGGGGAATCGAACCCGGGCCCTTGCGCTTGCAAGACAGGCGCCGGAACCACTGAGCTAACTCCCCGGCGGGGGAGCTCTTCTTTAGGGAAACTGAACAACCTCAGAGTAAAGATCTTACCCCTCTGGCATTCTGGGACTCTGTAGTGTAACAGTCAGCTCTCCTCTAATGATCCTAAAGGAAAGTTACCAGTTTCCTAGCCCTGTGCCCCTCCCCAAGAGCTTTCAATTAATCCTCATTTACATTTTTAAATACCAGAAAGCAATCATAGACCACATAGTTTTGAGAAAAGATTGCAATATGAAATAAAGAAACCAGAATAAGCAAAAAAAAAAAAAAAATGCACGGTGGCATAGGCCTAATACTAGAACTTGGGAGTCTGAGACAAGAGGATCACAGTTAGTTCAAGACCAGCCTGAACTACACAAGATCCTGTCTCAAACAAAACATAGAATTGGTAAACAAGGGGGAAGTCCCAAATAAATGAGATATTTCAAATAGAAGTAAGTTTGTGTCAGGGATTTAGCTAAGTGGCACAGCACCTGCCTGGCAAGAACAAGGTCTTGAGGTTGATCCCTGGTACCACAGCAAAAAAACCCGTTAAATATCAAACAGAAGTTAAGTATAAAAATATGTGCAGTATTCTTACAGATTCAAGGTGATAATGCATCTATAAAACAAGAACAGGATGCTGTAAAAAAGGAAAAGAGAACATGGTTGAAAATTTAACATGTAACTTGCCAAATGAAAATAAATATAGCTGAAAGGTTGAAATATAAAGTAAAATCTTCCAAGAAGTGAAAACAGAGAAAAAGCAGAGATGGAGTGAGGTGCAAGGTAGAGAGGAAAAGAGAGAGGGAGAGATAGAAAACAGGATATAGTGCATAAAAATTTATAAAAGAGAATTACAAGATTTCTAACATTTCAACTTAAGGATTTCCAGAAGAAAACAAAATGAGGAAGAGGAATATACCAAAGTAGTAGAATTTCCCAGCATTCCAAGAACTTCAAAATGAAGAGATATAACAAATGATGGGCACAATGAATGAAAAATGATTCTCAACCTAACCACATAATTTTGAAAATTGAGAACACCGAAGATAAAACTCCAAAGGAGATGGAGAAGTACTTTTCCTATTATTCACACCAAATATAGCTAAAAGCCTTAGTTAGATATTATATGAAAACACAACTCTTGAAAGGTGGAGATAGGGGCCGGGGAGTTAGCTCAGTGATTCCGGCGCCTGTCTTGCAAGCGCAAGGGCCTGGGTTCGATTACCCCATAACCACATACCATACTGGGCATGGAGACTCACGCCCAGCAGCAACCAGTACCACATACCACAGTGCCGGGCATGGTGGCTCACGCCTGTCATCCCAGCACTTGGGAGGCAGAGGCAGGAGGATTGCTGTAATGTGAGTTGGAGGCTGAGCTCGGGGTCAGCCTGAACCACAAGCGAGACCCTGTCTCAAAAAAAAAAAAAAAGAAAGGTGGAGATAGTGGTAATTCAGTTAGGAGTGACACGGTGCTAAGTTTCCTGAATTTGTTTTACACATCAGATATCCCAGATTTAGGACTGAAGAAGCCATCAAGTAAATATTAACAGTTCTAACTCCAACCAAACACCACAGAATAAAATTATAACCTCACTCCGCTGTACCAGCAAAAGCCAAGAAGGGAGTCAAGGCTTCCCTCCTCATTGGCTATAACAGATCACTACCCTCCCTTCCCACTGGGGTGGTATCAGAGAAGGTTGCATGGGCAGCTACAACTCCTACCCCCACCTACCAGTGACCAGGAAACCCTCTCCTCTATAGTATGAATGGACACAAAGTGGAGAACCTGGATTCTCATACCTACCTGGCATTAAGGAGGCAGTGTTCCCTCTTCTGCTGCAAGAATGGTGCCTGAGCAGGGAAGCTAAAACATTATTTAAATGAGATCCAGCAGCTCATAACACAATACCCCAAATGCCTAAGTTGCAACTGAAAAATCATTTATCATACCAAGACATTTCAACCAGAATGAAATATATCACTCAACAGATGCCAACACTGAGATGACTGAGATATTGAAATGATATGACAAGATTTTTCAAGGAGCTTTCATAAAACTGCCTCAACAGTTAAGAACATGTTTAAAGCAAATGAAAAAGTAGAAACTGTCGGCAAAAAAATAAAAGATATAAAGAACCATATGGAAAATTTAGAACTGAAAAATGCAAAACTTACAATTGAAAAAAACCTCAGTGAAGCTCGGCGCTGGTGGTACATGCTTGTAATTCCAGCAATATGGGTGGCTGAGGCAGGAGGATCACAAGTTCAAACCCAGCCTGGGCAACTTAGTGAGAACTTGCTTCAAAATAAAAAATTAAAAAGGACTAAGTACATACCTCATTTTGAAGGCGTGGGTTCAATTCCCAGTATTGACAAATGAATGGAGAGGACAGAGGAAACGACCAGTTAATTTGAAGACTAAACAAGAGAAATTACCCAATCTGGAAAACAGAGAAAAAATGAACACAGCCTCAAGCACCTGTGATACTATAAGACTTTAACAGTTGTGTCCTTGAGAGTACTAAAAGAAAAACTGATAGGAAGTTACCTATAAAGCAATGAGTCTGATAATCAAATTCTTACCATTAAAACTGGATACAGAAAGAAATGGGATAGGGCTGGGGATTTAGCTCAGTGGTTCTGGCGCCTGCCTTGCAAGTGCAAGGACCCAGGTTCATCCCTGGTAATCACAGAGACTCACTGGAGACTCATGCCCACTAGGAATCAGTACCACATACCACAGTGCCGGGCATGGTGGCTCATGTCTATAATCCCAGCACTTGGGAGTCAGAGGCAGGAGGATTGCTGAGTTCGAGGATGAGTTCAGGACCAGCCTCAACTACAAAGTTGAGACCCTGTCTCAAAAAATATGAAAAAAATAAAAATAAAGAAAAATAGGACAATGCCTTCAAAGTTATGTGGCAAAATACTGAACCATAAACTTTATGGTCAAGTGTGAGGATGGAATAAAGGTATTTTCAGATATGCAGACTCAGGATGTCTACTTTCCTTTTTTTTTTTTTTTTTTTAAAGGTTTTTTGAGACAGGGTCTCACTTTGTAGATCAGGCTGGCCCTGAGCTCAGCCTCAAACTCACATCACAGCAATCCTCCTGCCTCTGCCTCCCAAGTGCTGGGAATACAGGCGTGAGCCACCACGCCCAATATTGTTATGTGGTTACCGGGGATCCAACCCGAGTCCTTGCGCTTGCAAGACAGGCGCCGGAACCACTGAGCTATATCCCCGGCCCAGGATGTCTACTTTCTATACAACCTTTCTGAGAAATTTACCTAAGGATGTGCTCCACTAAAATGATGGAGAAAACAATCAAACAAACAAAAGGCCAGGGAACTACTAAATAATGGATATAATCAAGGAAAACAGTGAAGGGAAATTCCAAAATGACAGTGACATATCAGGCCTTTGAAAAGGAGATGAAGAGATTGGATAGGATTTCTGGGGCTGGAAAGTAGACTCCGTTAAATTCTAAGTGTAATAGAGGCTTTGAAAGAATGGAATATCTGACAAAATAAAAGTGAAAAAGTGAGTCTGAAATTACAGAAAAAGGAACATTTGCTACAGGGAAAAATTATAAATGGTAGACTATATAGTCGTGTATTATAGCTGTTTATCAATTTTTGACTTTTAGAATTAAGTGATAGACAAAACATCAAAAAGAATGAAAAGCCCTCCACCATAAGTCCAAAACAAAATTCAATATTATCAGTTTTGACAATATAAAAGGACAGATGACAGAAACTAGGAGGCTGGTAATAGGGAAAAGAATATTTTCTGATTTAACAAATTTCTCAAGAAATATTGCCTCTAGTTTAAGGACAAAAACTAAAGATATTAACTCAAGTTCAGAAAGAGACACTAAACTATATTAGGAGCAAGAAAGACAGGAATTGAACTTGGTATAAGTTATCTAAATGCTGACCTGTCATAGAGCACAAAATTATGAAATGATGGCCAGGGATTTCGCTCAGCAGCACAGTGCCTGCCTGGCAAGCTCAATGTCCTGAGTTCAATCCTTGGTACAAAAAATAAAAAGAATCCATAGCATATTATGTAGGTAAGGAGATAACAATCAGAAGAAACAACAAAGCGAACGATAAAAATGAGATGAGATTGGGGATATTTGGGGTAGTGAGACTAGGCTTTTCATAAGTTTTTGGTAACAATTTGAGTTCTCTAAATAATATAAATATATTACTTCTATTTTAAAATGAACATTTACAGAAATCATTAGTTTTGTTTTGTTTTGAAACAGGGTCTCACTTTGTAGTTCAGGCTGGCCCCGAGCTCACTATGTAGCCCAGGCAAGCCTTGAACTCACAGTAATCCTCCTGCCTCTGCCTCCTGAGTGCTGGGATTATAGGGGTGAGCCACCACGCCCAGCATTGTTGTATGTGGTTACCTTGGATTGAGCCAAGGACCTTGGGCTTGCAAGGCAGGCACTGGAACTACTGTTCTAAATCCCTAACCCAATCATTAGTTTTTAAAAGTACAAAAAAGAGACATTCCTGCCCATGACACTCCTCCTCCCAAATTTCCGTGTCCCTCTGGACCTACTGCAGCAGAGTATAAGGTTCAGGAAAACTTACAGTCTCCCTT
Source organism: Petromus typicus (assembly GCA_004026965.1). Taxonomy (NCBI): domain Eukaryota; kingdom Metazoa; phylum Chordata; class Mammalia; order Rodentia; family Petromuridae; genus Petromus; species Petromus typicus. Next base: position 8,572 of record PVIR01040371.1, on the reverse strand, counting down.
CCTGCCTCTGCTTTAAGTGCAACCTCTGCTGGTCAAATTGGAGTATTTGTAGCCCAAACCTGGCATACTTGCTCCCATACCCATCTTCTAGGCCTAGAAAACCTTTTCTCATCTCCATCAATTGGAACATTTATTCTTTAAAGCTCAACTGAAATTCCATCATCTCTTCCAAACCTTCCTTGTCCTCTGGTAAAACTTGTCTCTTTCCTCAAGGACTCTCATTAAGTCCTCATTCATTATGAAACTTACATACACTTTCCTCACAAGCATTATTTAGGTCAGTGTTTCATGTCAACCATCCTTCACATCAGCTATCAGGGATTCCTAAACTACCAATTGGTCACCCACTACCTCAAACCCTCCTACAGCTTCCAATTGTTTATAGGATCAAAGCTATGCTTGAATGCCTCCTACTGAGCACAGCCTCACTGCAATGTGTCCTCTTGCAATGATGGGAGGTAATGGTGCTCAAATGAAAAAGCACTAAGTGGGAAAGCACCAAGAGATCCACGGGGAAGTCTAGGCTCTGCCACTAAACCATTGCAATTCTGAACAAGTCGATTCACCCCCCTGATCCTCAGAACTTAAGTCCTGAAAGCTCTATTGCAGCACTTGTGTTCCTGTGCCAGGACCTCACTCCAAAGCATCGTGTGTAATCTCTTTTATCCTTGAGGTAGAGGTTAGTTACCCAGGTTATTATCCACACTTACAGAATTAGATTTCCAGAGGCAGGGCAAGAGCAATTTATTTTTAAAGAGCTCCACATCCTTTGGACATAGGGATGCAGCAGGGAAACACTGCTTCTCATGATAAGCCCTTCTGTACTATTTTTCATCTGTGTATATACTGCTTTGACTTTTAAAAGGAAAAAGAAAAAGCTTCACAAATGACTGCCATATAGGCAAGGTGGATAAACACTTTTACAGTGGAAAAAGCAAAAAGATAAACTGGAAGACATGGGTTCAAGCTCACTGTTATCTGGTAGCTGGGAAATTATATAACCCTTTTGGAGCCTCAGTTTTCTCATTTGTAGCAAGAAGAGTGGTAACTGCTACCTTCAAAAAAGCTGTAGTGGCTAAGCGCATCGGTAATTCTAGAGCTCAGGAGTCTGAGATAGGAGGAACATCATGAGCTTAAGGCCAACCTCAAGTACATAGCAAGACCCTGTCTCCAAGGCCCTCACCCCAGAAGTTGTGGTAATCTAGATATGCTTGTCACACTGTTTTAAACACATTTCATATAATACTTTCACTGCTGCAAGGTAGGTTGTTTATTATGTCCTTTAATAAAATGACGAAACTGAGGCTCACTAAAAAAGTAACCTATACAAGTTCCTATTGACAGGATTCAAACTAGTGACCTCCTAACTATGCCACAACTTGCCAAATGATGACACATGTACCATGCTGGTGGTATGTGACTTCTTTGGTTGAACACAGACAAATTTGTTTAGACACTCATGCCTTTTAATATGTATTAGAAAAATACATAATTAGCATATCAACTCCATGACTTCTGAATATCACTACTTAGGATAAACCTGTAACAACACAGACTTCAGATCTGAGCGGATCTCAAGAAAAATACTGAGCAGATACTACCAGGGGGAAGACTGGAAATACCTACTAAAAACATACATAAATCTTCCTATGACTCTGCAATTCCACTTCTAGGAATCAATCCTAGGTAAATTTTAACAGAGAGAGATTTCCACACAGATATAGGGATGCTCTTATGTAGTATTTTATAATAGCAAAAACTGAAAATAGTCAATGTCTATCACAAGACAAATGGGAAGTAAAATGTGGTGTATTCATGATTGCAGTCTATACAATTACAAAGGATGGATTGATTTACACTTAACAACATGCACAGATCTCAAAAACATCATTCAGTAAAGAAAGCAAATTGAAGAACAATCCAATTTAACATTTGCATTAGATACAAACCATTCTCAGTGAATATACGTATGTAAGTCTATTAAAACAAAGTCTAGATGGAAGTACAACAATTAAGAGGGGAAGGAGCAGGAGGGGGAGTGATTGGTAGCTGAATGAGACTATCTATAATCTATAACAATTTATTTCTAGAAGAGATGAGTTCAGGCATTACTTGAATTTAGAACTTAACAGCAATTAAGAGGGGAAGGAGCAGGAGGGGGAGTGGTTGGTAGCTGAATGAGACTATCTATAATCTATAACAACTTATTTCTAGAAGAGATGAATTCACGCATTACTTGAATTTAGAACTTTGTTTTGGTGGTGCGAGGGATGAACCCAGGGCCTTGTGCATGCTAAGCACGTGCTCTACCACTAAAAAGCAATACACAGGCTGAGATAAGACAAGTGTACTAATGTGTGGAAATGACTGAAGGCTGAACTCATTGCACTAGGCTGTACAGCCTCTGCATAGTCCTCACAGCCAATGACGTTAGTTCCCAATATGAACCACGTGTTAAGACTAGAAAATTGCCCAGGCTACCTTTCCCTCTTGTTCCTCATATCCCACCTTGGGGTCTATCTGGTTATACAAATGATTGAAGCTATAGGCTTTCTAAGGCCCTCCACTCATCAGGTAAACCCCATCAGTGCCCTGAAACTTTCTCAGTAACCAGGGCATTTCCAGATTTTTTTTTTTTTTTAAGGTTTTTTGAGACAGGGTCTCGCTTTGTAGTTCCGGCTGGCCCTGAGCTCAGCCTCCAACTCACATCACAGCAATCCTCCTGCCTCTGCCTCCTGAGTGCTGGGATTACAGGTGTGAGCCACCATGCCCAGTATTGTATGTGGTTACTGGGGATCGAACTCGCATCCTTGCGCTTGCAAGACAGGCGCTGGAACCACTGAGCTAAATACCTGGCCCGGCATTTCCAGATTTGGAGGTCCCTTCTGTCCCTAAAAGCTGGGCTCAGAAGTCTTTGGGGGTCCAGGCTTGAGAAAGCTTGTATTCTGAGGAGTCAGCACCTAGTGGGCTCTACACATGGATAAGGCTCCAGTGGGGAGCTTGACATTATTAGGTCCTATATGAGGTAGGTAATATTGTTAGCCTCATTTTACAGACAAGGGAACTGAGGCACAGAAAGGTCAAAGGATCAGCCCAGGGTCAAACAACTAGTAAGTGATAAAAAATGGGACCAGAACCTACAACTCTCTGTCCCTAGAGGCCACGCTCAGCTCCTAGTGCCTGACTAGATCCTACCAATTTATCAAGGTCCAGCTCAAATACGACTTTCTCAAGAAGTGTGGAAATCATCCTCTTGTAATATTTGAAGTACTTGGGACATTTGGCTAATTGTAGTAACTCATGAACCCACTGCATTTCCTACCAGAAGGACGGAGATGTCAGATCTAACTCAGTCCTCTAAGCTTAGAGCCTGACAAATAAAAGGTGTTTAGTATATATTTGATAGATATATGAATGAATGGTACAGTGAAAGAGGTCACCTTCTGGTGATAGCCTAAGACTCCTATGAAGGACCCAGAACCTTCTCCCAGCTCTGGGGTGCTGTCATTCTAAGCTTTCTTTGGGCTCAAATTCAGCCCAGGCTTGTTCCTAAATAGGTCTCCAATACATTTTCTTATTCTACAAATATACTCACGTGCATACAGGCAAACATACATATGCACACATCACACCCACACACACGTAAAAGGGGCGTAAGAGACTCATATTAGGGTTAATGGGTAGGTGGGATGTGGAAGAAGGATGGACTGATGGCCCTGTTCAGCTCAGGTCAAGTCAGGTCTGCTCAGCACCTCATTCCAGAGGCCAGGATGTCGCCTGTAGCTCAGGATTTTTGCTCCAGACCTAACATCACCTCAGTTCTTCTTTGTGCTTCAGAGCAGTGCCTTAATCCCATGACCACACCAAACAGGGATAGGTAGGACAGGAAAGTCGAAAGCCAAATATCCAAAGATTGGGAGAGGGGGAGTTCTGGATCCAGACAGGGTGGAAAGGCATAACTACTGCTACTGTTCATTGGGGTTTGGGTTGGCATCTGGGTACTTGGTGAGATCGAAGGTCAGGACTTTGCTGATCACACAGTCTCCTTGCTGAAGGAGGAGGGAGAAAAAGAAAAATAAAATTGTAAGGCTGGAACTGAAGGGTCTAGTGCCCCAGGACTGGGGGACTCAAACCCTCCTCCCTATATACCTGCCCAAAGCCCAGGAAAGGGAGCTTACTAGGTGGGAGAAGATGTCCTTAATCCAACATACCTTTTCTCTTTCTGCCTTCCCATGCAGTACCATCTAACTGTCTCTGCCTGGCCTTCCTAGCTGTGCCCAAATGCAAGTGTCCTGCCCAGGTAGGCTTGCTCATCTTCCAGGGCAGGGTCCCAATAAGTCCAAATGGCAGGACAAGACCTGATTCCCTGTGCTCCCCACCCCTTGCCCTTACTGCAGCCTTCCCTTCTTCCTGCCCTGGGGAGCCGGGCCTACCCTACCTCAGGATAGACTCCAATGAGGCTCTCAGCCTTGGTGTAGAACTCCTCCTTGAGAGAGATGACGATGGCCTGGAAGTTACAAGTCGACTGTTCCTTGATGTAATTTGCCACCTGTGGGAGGAGCCATCAGACACTGAGTCAGCCTCAACTCTTAACACCCTCCCCTCTCGTCACTGTATTTTCTAATTTGAACCAGTAGGCAGATGGGGTAGGTGAGGGATGTAGGGCTCGAAGAGAGATCAGTGAAAAAAAGCTGCCAACTACCATGGCATAAATGACCCTGGGCCCCGCCTCCCAGGCTCAGAAAGCATGTCGCAGGAAGGGCTACAGCACACTAAGGAGTTGTTCCCAGAAACCCAGCCCAACCTGGGAGCCTCCCTCCCGGCTCCCACATTCCTTGCACCCACCTTGCCAATGTTGGTGTTATCCAAGGCAGCATCAATCTCATCCAGGACAAAGAAGGGAGCTGGTTTGTAGCTGAGAGGGAACCAGTAGATAAACTGATACCAAAGAGGGAGGGGCAGCAAGGCAGGGTGGGACAGCCCTAAGGTACATCAAAAGGCTAGCTTCCCCCTGCAATTCATGAAAGACTAAAAAACCCAGGTCCTAATGCTCCCTGAACCTTTGAAGTTAACATATCAACCAAGTCCTCCTCTGTACCTAGCCCTGTGATCCAAGATCCTACAGAACCATGAATAACACAGTGCTCTCAGGAGCTTCCAGGCTGGCTGGGGAGAAAGAAGGATACTCACCTCTGGCCACACTGACTAAGCAACAGTCCACCCACCTCTACACACATGTACTCTGCCACGCCTCCTTGCCTCTGCACAGGCAGCACCCTTGGCCAAGAATACCTGCTGGCCTCCCCAGCAAACCTGTATTTCTGCTCAAGTGTCATCTGCCCTCAAAAGCTTTCCCCAGCCCACTCACACCCTCCCCCAGAATGGACTAGGTGTCCCTGCTCTGTATATCCACAGCACCCATGCTCACCCAGTTACCACACTTAGCACAATGTTTATGTGTCTGGCTTCCACTAGTTCTGTAAGCTCCAAACCAGAGATCAAGTCTGACTCATCTCTGTCCCCAATCCCTCCACAGGATCTGGTACAGAGCAGAACTCATAAAATGCTTTCAGAATGATGTTATACTATTAAATATTTAGTTATAGGGCTCAAACTCAAGTACTACTGACATTGGGTGGTAGAGAGTCAGAGCATGCCACAGTGTCAAACAGAGGTTCCTGGAGGAAGGGAAGGAGAATAAGGAGATGTGAAGGAGTGGAGGGTGAGGTCATGCTAGATTCACACAGAAAGGGCTTATTAGCCGTCAACCATGTGAGCAAAAGCCTCGAGGTGGAACTGAACACAGCTGGCTGTGAGGACATGCCTAGGAGATGATGGTGGGTAGGGAAGACAGCCCTTTCCCTGGTGTAGAGAAGTAAATAAGGACGCAATTCCGATGTCACCAAAACAGCTTCACCTCTACAGATCTCAGCATAGCCTTGGGACTCAGAGCCTCTAGTAATATCAATTCACTCTCTACCAAGTGCCCTAGAAGGCACAGCCTTACCTGTGAATGGCAAAGAGCAGGGCCAAAGCTGCTACTGTCTTCTCTCCCCCTGATAAGTTATCCATAGGCCGGAAGCGTTTGCCAGGAGCCACACAGTTGTAGTTGATGCCATCTAAGTAGGGTTCCTCAGGGTTCTCGGGGCCCAGGAATGCCTGGAAGAAGGTAAACAGGACAGGACCTCAATCAGAGTCTAGATAAACAGAGAGACAGGAAACCAAGAAGGAAGGGCAACTGAGAAAAGTAGGAGCTGGATGGGTAAGAGAGTCCATCCTACCTGGGCACTGCTGTTGCGGGACAGAGCCTTATAGATTTCATCAATGTTGGTAGCCACAGATTCAAAACAAGCATTGAAACGATCAAAGCGTTCCTTTTTAATCTGTTCAAATGCCTGCTTGGCCTTCTTTGCTCGCTTTCGGGCTGCCTCAAACTCTGCCAGAAAGAAGGACAGATAACCCCTCAGTACCCCAGGTTCTTCCAGGACTGAGGAACACATCATGGCAAGAATGATCTGCAAATGAACATCCAAAGCAAAGAAAGGAATGCCTGAAGAGGGGCCCACAAGGATCTGTATCCAGTAGAGGGGCTACTGGACAGAGAAAGAATCAAAGGCCTAGAACCACATAAACAGACCTCCCCTTGTTCTCCCAGTAACTAGTTTGGTCATTAACTCTCTAGAAAACAAATGTGATAACCCCCACTGTTTAGGGTACTTGGGAGTTTTAAGTGAGAAAGCATGTAAAAATAGGAGCCATTCTGATATAGCAGTAGGCCCTTCACCTACGTATATGCCCTCATCTAAGGCAATCAAAGAAGCCAAATCTTACCATCTGAGGTTTCCTGGAACTTGTCTCGGACACTTTCCAGCTTTTCCATGGCCTTCATGTTGGGGGCGGCGATACGCTGAAGCACACTTTGCTGCTCATTTAACTTCTGCTGCAGTGTGTTCATCTCCTGTTTGATTTCTTCCTCGGCCTGGGCATCCTGTAACCCAAAGGCTCAACAACATTAAGCACAGCCCGGCCCCTGTGCCAAGGCCCCCAGAGATGGCTCACTAGATGGGGCCTGACCACCCACTCCTACGAGGAAGGCAAGCTGTTCTTCTCCAGCTTAACTCTTTCCACCCAATCCTGCCCACGGTAACTGTTTCTATCACTCTCGGAAATTACAGACATATCTACTGCTTTATCATCTCTAGCCCTTCCCCCAGGCCCTGCCAACCTTTTTGTCACTGGAGGAGTAGCTAGTAGCACCCCTTCCTGCCTCTCAGCCTAGTCCAGGAGCCAGCACTATCCTAGTGGGACCTAAAGGCCCCCGCACAACTGAGGGAACTCACATTTTCTTCTTAGACCATTATATCTGAGCAAAGTTTACTCAAGTTTGATTTTAGGTCTTAGAGCTATCAGAAGGCATGCCTGAGCTTGTGCCTTTCTGCCACTTTTAGTAAATAACTATTGCTAGGCACTGGGTTGTCATGTCCTGTGAGCCATCCTTCCTGTGTTTACAAAATCCAGGAAGCCAACAGAGGAACACATATACGGAAACAATCAGAATACTGTAGGTTGAACACAAAAACAATAAGACGACTGTTCAATCAGCACACAAAAAGGATACCTAACTCAGACTCGGGGGTCAGGGAACATTTCTGGGAATGCATGTAAGCTAAGGCTTATAAGATAAATGGGGTAAGGACAGTCTTCTAGGTAGCTAAGAATAACATCAGCAAAATTCATGAGAGTTCTTCATGGTCAATAAAGAAGGGAAAGAAAAATATTGATGATAAAAAAAATAAAAGGAAACAAAGCCTATGTATGTAGGAGTGGTAGGTTTTGGGGAGGGTAGAGGAGTATGAAAAAATGAAAATTAAGCCAGGCATGGAGGCTCACACCTGTAATCCTAGCACTTGGGAGGCAGAAGCAGGAGGATTTCTGTAAGTTTGAGGATAGCCTGGGCTTCATAGTGAATTCAAGGCCAGCCTGAATTACATAGCAAGACACTGGCTCAAACAACAACAACAACAACAAAAAACCCTCAAAATAAAAATCAAACTAAAAAAGATGACTTATCAAGAAAGAGAGGTGAAGGGAACAGGAATAGAAGCTACAGTTCTCGTTATTGTATCATGTTTTCTAGAACCACATGAAGATGTTGCGTAGTTATAAAACAAATTAAAATGTAAGCACCACTAGTTTAAAAACTGTTAGGGAATAAGAGTCACAGGATGCCAAATTATTAGTAAAAATGACTAATAAAAAAGCCAAAAGTATACACTTAGCATTGAGGGAGCTGGAAATTGACATTTTATAATTGTGGGATCAATTGTCTCTAATAATGAGCAGATCCTGATATAATGCACCTTCATTAAGATGATACATTAAGAGGGCCGGGGAGTTAGCTCAGTGGTTCCGGCGCCTGTCTTGCAAGCGCAAGGACCCGGGTTCGATTCCCCGGTAACCACATAACAATACTGGGCGTGGAGACCCACACCCAGCAGCAACTAGTACCACATACCACAGTGCCGGGCGTGGTGGCTCACGCCTGTAATCCCAGCACTCGGGAGGCAGAGGC
>PVIR01040370.1:0-13374 GCA_004026965.1 Petromus typicus | reverse complement strand
CTCTAATAGAGATTGTAGTCAGTGTCTGCCTTTTCTCCATAATGTTCTGTAAAGACTTGGGCTTCTTTTGTCTGTCAAGGCCTTCACATGCTATGCACTCAGCAATTTAAAAACCGGGAAAGACAGGGAAACATTATACCTAATTCTTCATGCTTGGGCTGAAATACTCATGCCCTTTTCCCTCACATTCATTGAAAAGAACTAGTCCCACGGTTCTTTCTACCTAGAATCAAGAGGGACTGGAGAGTATAATCCGAGCTATATAGCTGCTTCTCTTTAACAGCTATGTACTCTCGTAAGAGGGATCTGCTCTGAGACAGACACTCAACAAAAATGATATAAAAGACAATCAAAACACCTATCTTAAACTCAGATGAAAGTACATAGGTGTGTGTTGGTCACAGAGCTTCTTGTTTGCTGAGAACTGACTCCAACTGCTGCTATGAGGTGGAAGACTTTGCTGCACTAAGAGAGAAAAGAAAAGCATGGTGTCGTGCTCTAGGACATGTGTGTTCTAACTAAAAGGCAGACTAGCACACGCAAAAAGAAAAAAATTCCAAGGAAATTTCCTTGGAATCAGAAGCAGAGATTATTTGAATAACAAGTTTTTGGGCCGGGATTTAGCTCAGTTGTTCTGGTGCCTGACTTACAAGCACAAGGGCCCGTGTTTGATCCTTGGTAACCATATATAGCAACGCTGGATGGGGTGACTCATGCCCATCAGCAGTCAGTACCACATACCACAGTGTCGGGCATGGTGGCTCATGCCTGTAAATTATAAGTTTGAATCATTTATACTTAAACGGATATACCTTGAGGATATCCTCATAAGTGAAATAAATAGGTCACAAATAGGTAAATATCGCATCTTTTCTCTGGTATAAGAAAATAAAGATGTAAATAAGTTCTAGAATTGTATGTTATATATTGTGAAACAGAAAATACTCAAAGTGAAATAGGCTGAAGGGGGAAAAATAATGAGATTATAACAAAAAAGAAAGGAAACAAATTGTATGTATATAGGGGAGTGGTAGGGTGGGTAGGGCTATGGGAAAAAATGATAATTAAGTTGTGTCTTATACTGGTACAATTCCCCATTGTGGAGTGCAATCATGATATGTATATGTAATGTACCAGTAAAGATTTCAATTAAAAATAAAGAGGCAGAGGAAAGAGGATTGCTACGAGTTCAAAGCCGAGCTCACGACCAGCCTGAACTATAAAGCAAGACCCTATCTCAAAACAACAACAACAACAACAACAACAACAACAAAAAGTGAATTTCTTTGTATACTTTTGAAACGAAAGGAACAAACCATATAAAACATTAAGCACTACCCAGATTCCTATGAATTAGAAATGGAAGGTCTGCATTAAACTCTTAAGCATGAAATCTCAGGCTCTACTACATTTATATTTTGGAATTTAGCTATATTTCACACACAACATGGAATTGCCTATCCCATTCTCATTTTATCTCCTGGGAAAATCATTATTTCCTGATGTCTTTGCTACACTTACCCTGTTTTGCTTTTTTATAGATTTCATATTCTAATACATACATTTTCCTTGGATAATTTTATTCATCAGTATGAGTTCAAGTTCCATCTGTGTTAAGATTAATCCCAAATTGTTATATATTTCAGAGTGACATTTTTAATTATCTGCTGGCTTCCACAAACAGGACCAAAACATAATTATTACTTCATGAGTATTAGTACTTCATGAAATCTAATTGCCAAGTGACACTTTCCCTGCTTTGTCTCACTATTCCTTGCTACTCTGATATTGTTGACTCTACTGCAAATTTTCCTCTGCTTCACAAAGAGACTAAAGCCCTTCCAAGTCATAGGGTTGAATAATGAATTGTCTAAGCCGGTCATACTGACAGTAGTTTCAAACTGGTTTACCTCTTTTTATGTATTTCTTTATTCACTGTCAGTTTTGAACCTTGAAAGGTATGGGTGAAAGTCTGCTCAGGGACGTTGAGAAAGCTAGGCTTGCCCTCACTTGAGAAACACAAAGTGGGGTAATTTTTCTATGTCTGTAGACACTGGCATGTTGATGTGATGCTACATTGGGTAGGCAATCAAAGAGGTCAAGTCCCATGCTGGCAGTGACAGAGAGGAAGGACAATGGAAAAATTTTCCATGATTATTAATAAAGTCCTTTTAGCTGCTGAATTACTAACCTTTGTCTAGTCTGGAATTCTTGTTAGATAACACAAAGTACATCTTTAATAGTTAAGTCATTACTTTTTTAAACTAAAAAAAGAAGAAAAATAATAAAGACATCCTAATGACCTACTTTGAAAAACAGTATTACCCATAAATCTCTCAAAATTCAAATCATCAACACCCAGAATTGTACCCTAGCCTATCACTATGCATGTGTAATTAATCAACTAATTAGTTTGTTCTATCCCTTATGTATATTTTAAATCTATTACCTTCTCCTCATGAAAACCATTTCCTGGCCTTTGTGTCTGCCCTTTATTTGACATCTAGAAATGAGCTTCATAAACTAGCAGGAGTAAAAATTCTCTTTATTATATTATTTACAATGATCTTGGATATTATCAGTTTACTGAGTAGTTAAAATTATTAAGTATCAAAAACAATAAAGGCAGATCTTACAACTTAAGTGTACCAGGTTTATAAATTAGAAATTTTAAGTTGCTCATATAGGTATAAAATTATTGCTCTTATTATAATTCTAATTAGTCTTTTCCTTTTTTGAATTTATGAGTACATTTTAGGAATACATTATAATTGCATTCATAACTGAGAATTTGTACCTCTTCATGATATATATATATATATATATATAATGTATATATATTATTTTTTTGCTATAGGGTCTCACTGTGTAGTTTAGGCTGGACCTGAGATCACTGTGTAGCCCCAGCGAGCCTCAAACTCACACAAATCCTCCTGCTTCTGCCTCCCAAGTGCTGGGATTACAGGTGTGAACCACCATGCCTGGCATTGTGGTATCCGGTTAACCAGGGATCAAACTTGGAACCTTGGACTTGTAAGGCAGGCATAAGAACCATTGAGCTAAATCCCCAGCTCATATACATCTTGATTCTTATTTTGCCCCTTCTTTGCCTTCCCTTCAATACCCAATTCCCTATATTCATTAGCTTTGTTTCTGTTTTTTTTTTTTCCTTTTTACCATTAATTTTTTTCATTTCCTTCTTTGCTTTCCTCTGACTGCTTTTCCTAGTTTCCCTTTGAACATTTCTTCCTATTTCACAGTATGTATCACACATTCTGGACCTCATTCACACCTTCAGTTTCTCACACTGGAGAAATGATATGGTATTTCCACATCTGTGTCCAGTTTAAGTCTAATGCTAACTCTTATTAAATGTTTAGCAAATGATTATGTTAAAAGAAAGAAAAGCACAAGAAGAGCCAGATCAACACTGGTGGGTTTACTTAACTCAGATAAATTAGATTAGCATAAAATGATCTGATTATCTAGACAAATGGAAAATATCATCAAAATTTTTTCATCATATTTGTATCCAGCCTTTGACTTTAATCTAATTTTAGCAATGTTATAATCAACCAATGAATATAAAATAGCTTTCTATTTGCTTCTCTCATAACATATAGTCTTAATATCCATGGATATTTTTTCACATCCCTTCTACTTTACTCCTGTCATGTTTGCAGCATAACAACTTATATGATTTCAGAATTTTGAAAGAATAGTATTAAGTAGCTCATTAATACAAAAGACATAAGATCTGCTTCTTAGTGGAAATATTCTATTTCAGGTTATATTTTGAGTAGGTGACCCATGAAAGCTGATGCATAGAATCATGATGTTGATCACATAAAGAAGATGAAGTTTCCTTTCAAAGATTTTAAAAGTATTTTACCTTTAAATTAAAATGTCATAAGTTCTTGTTTTCCTTTTTATTCTTAATTTTCAACTTTCAGTTTTCAAAAAGAAGCTCAGCATGTGCTTTGTGTTCATAAATGGAAGAGCAAAGTATTAAATAAATATTTAAAATATCACGACTTTGCAGTCAGGTAAAGAAGCAGTAGAGTTCATATTTGTTCTTGGATTATGCCTCAAGGTTTAGTGAAGAGGTGAATGTGCCCTGCACTGGGAGGCGGCAGTTTCATCACAGAGCAGATGAGTGAGTTTGATGAACACTAAGAAAAAGTGGTCGCTAACACTCCCAAACTGTCTGTTTTTGACATCAGTATGTAACGCTGATTACAAGTAGCACTTCTAACTTAAAATGTTGAACGGTTGCATAATTTTTAATCTGGAAAATATACTGTATTATAGTATTTACAACAAAGTCTATGATATTCTTAGAATATCACTGAGGTTTTTATATTCCAGGAAGTCTTGATTGATATGCTGGAGTAGAATCCAATGATCAACCAAACCGATTATTAAGAAACCATATAGCAGGGTTTTCTAGCTCAGGATTGGAATAATTTTCTTTCTGCCTCACGCAGAATTCATAAAATGTCTTAAATTTGCATTTATATGTTGAACTGGGCATTTACAATTCACTGGATTCTTTTAGACTCTCCAGATGGAACAGCAGATGCTAGTGCAATGACTGAAAGCCTTGGTCAAGCATTTTAAAGAATAAAAACATTAAGACTTTTTATGATGCAAAAGCCATGCATTTTGACACAAGCGAAACAAATTCTAGTTCCATGAAGTTTTCTCCAAGGTAATTTTAAAATTTCTCTCTATGTATTATAGAGTATCCACAATTTATGACTTAACATTTGGTTTCATCATAAAGAACGATCTTTCACAAAAACCTTAGGATATACTTAGTAGACTTCTCATAGTATAAAATACAGCAAAAGCTCTTTCAAATACTAAAAAATATATTTTTAAAAATAGCATCTGTTATTTGAAATTCTATCATTTAGATGGTAAACTGTCAAAACAAAACCTAATATTTTAATTTTATTAATCATGTCCAATTCCTAAACTATACAGTTTATTTTCAAAAAGAATAATAAAAAGTTTAGCATAACTGAAATATCACTGCAGCTTCAGTGACCTTTTTTTTTGCTTGTCTATCCTTGAATCTGCCTCAGGTATAATTCTGTCATATTTAAGAACTTCCAAGGAAATCATCAGACATTTCCCTCAGAATTGAGCCATGAATTTTTTCAGGAGCCACTGCCAAATTTATACCTTTATTTGATCAGAGAAGAACAACTAGAGAACATAAATGTACCCATAGGTACAGTTGATAATTCAGGAAAAATACAAATTTAAATTCTGATGAAATTCTCGATTCCTTGCATTTTTAATGTAGTGAGTGCAAGTTGCTCTTCCATTATTCTAAATTCCTCAAATTTTAGCAGCTCTGTTTGGCACAGCAAAGGACAGTATTATATTAAAACATTAGTGATATTTGAAGTTTCTTTAACAAATCCTGTTTGCTATGACACTACCAGAGAGCTTTTATTCACATTTCTTCCTCTGTTCTTATATTGGCCCTGTCAATGTGATATCTAGGAAAGAAGAAAAACAAACCTCACACTCCATTAGCTCATGGTTTTAATTTTTTCCTTAGTCTTGTACACATTAAACTGTTCTTGGGGTTCAGTTTATTAACATTCCCCATAGTTAAGTAACAGCAGGATTATACATCTTTTACAACCATTCAGTGGATTCCATACTGTAGTTCATTTTGAGAAATAATACAATAGGAATTCTTTCAGAATAACATTGAGATGATATGATATCAGATGGCCTAGTGGGAATCTACCACTTCGACTTTATACTTGTAACAAGTAATACATTTTTCCCCCTATGTGACAACATTAGAGTTTAGAGTTGTGTGTAAAAGGATTACATAGTTCTATATACAAGAAAATATATAGATTCTTTTTATGTATTTATGTCTGTGTTTGTATGTACAGCTATAGTATCACTATATAAAAATACCCAATTCTTTGAGAAATTAATCTCATTCAAAATTATATAAGTTTTAAAAGGTTTTAGTAGTGATTTCTACTTCTGTGTATTTAGGTAGTCTTTGAACTTTAAAGAGTTAGCATGGAATAAGGCACTAATTGTTTTGTAGTATTTTGCTTACACCTATCATCATGCATGGAAGTCAGAGACGTAAAGTATCTTCAAGATTTTATATCCCATCATATTTCTTTCACTCTTACAAGTTTTACTTTTAAATGAGCAGTCATTTATCCTCACTAGGAATCGATCATTTTAGAGTACATTTTCAATTTCTGATCTGATGAGACTGAGAATATAGAAAATACTGGGGAGTAGAAGGCTCTTTGGCTTTTCCAGCTAAGCCTCCCACACCAGAAGTTCTGTTTGGAAATAGATGCACAGCTGAATCTCAGTCAATTTTGCTGATGCCCAAACTAAAAGCACTTAATATAAAGTGTAGATGGAATGGCATGAACTTCAGAAGTTTTGCAGAAAAATCAATGCTTGTCAAACTAGAGAGCCAACATGAAGTAGGTGAAAGATGGTTTTATAAAAATACTTGATAGGGTAATTTTAAGCCTACGCTCAAAACTATTAAGAACAGACACTTATTGTCAAATGAGTTCCATGGAAAATCATACATGACTTAATATTTACTTTTTTAACCAAGTCTGTGTAATATGGTAATTTTATGTATATATTCAGCCATATATAATTATCACTATGTCCATTTCCAGAAATTTCTTCACCAGTCAAATGAAACTCCATACTCATTAAAAAATAATGTCTCCTTGCTACGTTCCCATAGCCTCTGACAATCTCAGTTTTACTTTCTCTTTGAATTTTCTCATTCTGGATATCTCCCGAATCATGCTTTATTTCCATTTTCCCCTTTTACCATAATTTTTTTCTTTCCCTTCTTTGCCTCCCTGACCAGTCCCCTTCCCCTTTGAACATTTTCTTCCTATTTCACAATACCTATCATATATATTTTGGACCTCATTTATACTTTCAGTCTCTCTCATTACAGAAACAAATAAAAATCAAGTTATATCATGTATGAGCACAAATGCTCAATGAAGAATGTGATCATAATGTATCCCTCAAATGTAAAGATAAACTCAGTAAAGGAAAAAAATTGGATCATATTCAAAGGGCTCTTTGCCATGTGGATCACATAAAACAGTAGAGTTTTAAAGTAATAAGACTATTACTAAGGAAATATACAAATATTTAACCAGAGACATTAGGGAGAAATAAGTGATGTTAATAAGTCATTAACAATAGAAGTCAATATATAGAGAAGGACTTTCCCTGGATCTTAAAGCCATTTAGGGCAAACCAACAGCAATATTATATTAAATTAGGAAAAACTGAAAGCTTTTCCTCTAAAATCAGGTGTAAGACCAGGAAGCCAACTGCTATCATATTTATTCAACATGGTATTTGAAACCTTAGCTGAGCATTCAAGAAAAAAAAAAATGAAACAGTTTGTGTAGGAAAGAAAGAAGTCAGTTTGCAATTATTTGCAGATGGCATGATCCACTGTATAGAAGATCCAAAAACTGCACCAAAATGCTCTTAATTTTAATAATTGTGGGAATGTAGCAGTATATAACATTCACACTCAAAAATTAAAGGAATTCTTGTACCCCAATAATGAACTCATTGAGAAGGACATTACAAAACTATCTATTCACACTTACACTGAGAAAAATTAAATACCTAAGAATTAACATAACCAATGAAATGTAAAACCTTTACTATAAAAACTATAATACTCTTAAAAAGGAGATGAAAGAGGATATCAGAAAACGGAAACATGCCCCCTGTTCCTAAAGAGGCAGAAATGATATTATCAAAATGCTCATGCTTCCAAAATTAATTTATAGATTTAATGAAGTCCCAGTCAAAATACCTACAGCATTCCTCACAGAACTAGAGGAAATAGTCCTCAAATTCATATATTACCCTAAAAAACTCAAAGTAGCAAAAGTAATCCTCAGCAACAGGGGCAGTATCCGACTTCAAGTTATACCACAAAGCCACAGTGATTTTTTAAAAACGCTTGGTAGTGGAAAAATAGAATAAAATAAACACGTGGATCAATGGAACAAAATAAAGGGTACAGAAACAAACCTGAACATATTCAGTTATTTGATCTCGGATTTTTTATAAAGGCCAAGAACATGCATTAGAGAAATGATGACCTATTTAGAGACTTGGTTGTCCTCTTGCAAGAGACTAAAGCTGGACCAATGTCTCTCACCATGTACTAAAACTAAAATAAAAATGAACAAAGTTCTAAATATTGAAGCAGAAACACAACCTATTACAAAATGAAGTAAGTAAAACTCTTGAATTAGTAGGAATAGACAAAGTCTTTATGAACAGAACTGCAATTGTACAAGAAATAGCAGCAAGGGTCGGGGAGTTAGCTCAGTGGTTCTGGCGCCTGTCTTGCAAGCGCAAGGGCCTGGGTTCGATTCCCCTGTAACCACATAACAATACTGGGTGTTGAGACTCACATCCAGCAGCAACCAGTACCACATACCACAGTGCCGGGCGTGGTGGCTCACGCCTGTAATCCCAGCACTCGGGAGGCAGAGGCAGGAGGATTGCTGTGATGTGAGTTGGAGGCTGAGCTCAGGGCCAGCCTGAACCACAAATCGAGACCCTGTCTCAAAAAACCTAAAAAAAAAAATAAGAGATAGCAGCAAGAATCAACACATGGGACTACATAAAAATTTTAAAGTTCTGCATAACAAAGGAAACAATCAACAGACTAAAAAGTAAACATACAGAATGGGACAACAGTTTTGCCAGCTCTTCCTCAGGTAGAGAATTAATATCTACAATATACAAAGAGCTCAAAAACTATTAGACCTTCAAAATAAAAGACCCAGTAAAAATTGGGAAAACAAAATGAATAGACAGTTCAGAAAAGAAGTACAAATGGCCAATAAATATGCAATGAATGTTCAACATTTCTGGAAATCATAGGAATGCAAATTAAAGCCACACAAACATTTTTAACACAAGAAAGAATGATAATCATCAAATCAAATAATAAAAGATTCTGGAGAGTCCAGGTGGGGATGATTCTACACTGTTGACAGGAATGTAAACTACTACAACCATTATGGAAATCAATATGAAGATTCCTCAAAAAAACAAAAATAGAGATTCCATTTAACCCATTCTAGGCATTTTCCCAAAAGAGCTAAGGACATCATATTGGAATAATACACACCTACAATGTTTATAGAAGCAGGTTTCATAAAAGCTAATTCCTGGAAGCAGCCTGTATGTTTCTCATCAGACAAATGGATAGAGAAAATGTGGTACTATACATAGTGGATACTACTCAAATATAAACAAGTATAAATTCGAGGTGGTTGTAGGAAAAACCGAGACAGCATAATGTTAAGTGAATTAAATCATATATGCAAGTTTAAATACCATATATTTTCTGTCATTTGAAAAACGTAAAGTACAAATGAAGATCAAAATAAAAGATTGATAGAAGTAACCAGGGAGATAGTTCTTTTGCAAATCAGAAAGTTCGCAAGTGGGAAAGGTTCCAAGGGACCTAGGGTGAGGGGAGGTGGGGAGAGGAAGAGATTGTAAATTTTTTTTTGGAGACAGGGTCTTGCTTTGTAGTTCAGGCTGGTCCTGAGCTCAGCCTCAAACTCACATCACAGCAATCCTCCTGCCTCTGCCTCCTGAGTGCTGGGATTACAGGCATGAGCCACCACGCCTGGCACTGTGGTATGTGGGTACTGATGGCTGCTGGGGTGAGTCTCCACACCCAGTATTGTATGTGGTTACCGGGGAATTGAACCCGGGATCTTGAGCTTGCAAGACAGGCGCCGGAACCACTGAGCTAACTCTCTGGCCCCAAGATTGTAAAAATATTTATGATGTGCCATGTACATGTACTAATTATTCTCAGTGAATGTATATGTAATAAACATTTAACTAATAATAATAAGAATAACGTTAACAATGGAAGCAGAGAAAGGAGAACTACAGAAGGAGGGAAGGAGGTGGGGATGGGTTGAAGAGAGAATAAAAAGAATCAAGAAATAAGATAAGCTACGAACATGTACCTACTCCCTAAAATGAATGTAAATTTTATGTAGTGTAAACATGTACTAATAAAATAAAAAATAAATACATACATTTTAAATAGTTGACTAAGATATACGCAGACGTATATTCATATATAATGTAGATGTACATATGAAGAGTGATCAAAACATTTGGTGTATGTTTAGAAAGTGGATGAAAGTTAACACCAGATGGCTATCACTCCCTCTTAAACTACTCCCCCTTGCTGTGAACACACACCCCGAAGTCCATGCCTCCCTCTGAAGCAGTTCTGAAAGTCCTGTCTTGTGAGTGTCTTTATTTATGCTGCCATGGGTGCCTCAGGGTCTTAGATCATTTCCAAATGTTTCCCTTCCATAGTCATTCGACTTTGAGGAAGAGTTGGAATGTGCACTGCCCTGTGCAGTGAATGAGGCAGATGAGGACATAGAGTGACGCTGGACAGCACTTGGCAGAGGTATCCGCCGTGTTTTTCTCGCACCTCATAAACACGCATGAAACAGAACTTGCGGAACTGCTTTGAAAAATGTCAGAATGAATTCATCAACGTGTTTGAAGTAGGGAGGGGCCTTGTGTGAGGAGTTAACAGCAATGCGCCTTTTACTGTAGTAATATTTTACAATTTAAGCATCCACTGTATTTTCCTTTTCCCTTGCATTTGCATGTACATGTATACAAGCCGATTAAAAATCACACATAAATCAATGTTAGAATTTCATAGAGTTATTTGTTATTGTACTTCATGTCTTATTTTTATTATACTTCATGTCTTATCCTGCAACTCATCTGCTATTAGAGTGCATATAAAGAAGGTATTTTGCGATCTTTTCACATAGATATCATTAGTTCGTCATCAGTGAATATTAATCCATGCTTTGGACTGATGTCTGTCAGTGACATTTAAAAGTCTGCGGACAGAGTATAAGCACAAGTCTGGTCCCTTATCTGAACTCCAAAATTCAAAGTGATTCAAAATTCAAAGCTTTTTGGGGTGCCAACAAGGCATCACAAGTGAAAAATCCAACATTTAGTTGCATATGATAAAGTTTAGGCAAAAAGAAAATAGACTAAAACTACTGTAAAAAATTACCTCTAGAAAATATGTGTAAGGTACATGTGAATCTTAAATAAAATTTATATTTAGATTCGAGTCACTTCGCAAGATATCTCATTATGTCTACGGAATTATTTCAAAACTTTACAAATAACTGAAATTTGAGGAACTTTTTGTCCTAAGCAAATAAGCTAAACAAGTATTAATATTATGCTAACTACGAAAGGTCGAGGTAAACTTTTAAAGGTCAGACAAAAAGCTGGGAGTAGCCATTTCTATTTGTATGTTCCTTTGTAGTCTTTGACCCCATTGACCACTAATTTTTCTTCAACATATGAGCATTTATGTTTATAATCCTAACACAAAGGCAATACCTAATGAAGCCCTGTGACTTAGTCAAGGTCTTCTGGTTCGAGCGTTGCAGCTTTACCAATGAAACTCCAACTTTCCCTCTTATTTCTACATGTTTAGCTTTTACTTCTTGAGAGTGAAATCACATTTCACTCTCTAGAGCATCACTGGCCAATACAAATATTAGGCGAGCCACATGTCAAATGTAATGTTCTCTAGTAGTCACATTTTTAAAAGTAGAAACAAGTGACATTCGTTGTACGATGTATTTCAGTTAACAAAATATAACAAACTCAATGTTTAATCATTATTAGCATAAGTGAAGAGATATTTTGCATTGCTTTGTCATACTAAGTCTTTGAAATCTGGCGTCTTTGTTTTACTCCACAAAATATTTTAATCTACTCTAACAAAATTTCAGCACTCAATAGGAACCTGTTAACTAGTGGCTATTATGTTGTACAGCACAGTTCTACATGTTTTGTCTATTTCTGTAATTCACCAAACCGATCTTTTTATGAAGACTATGTTTTGGATGCACCTTCTATTCTCACAGCTGAGTTTATTGGAAGAGGCAGCAGGAAATCAGAAGTGATAGAGAACAAATGAAAAATGGATGTTCATTAAGAAATAATGAGATTTGTGTTTAAATGTGCACACATATGCACATGATATACCTTTAGTTTCTTCCCTGATAATTAATGATGCCTACAAACATTTTGCACAGTGCATATTTTATAACTGGCAGTAGATAGAAAGTAGTATTTTTTCTAACAACAATGTATTTCTAAGACCTGGGTCAGACAAACAGAATGACTGTGGCATTTCTAGAACATAAGCAATCTGTGTGTTGCATTGGTAGGGTTTCTTACAGAACTGAAAAGTTCCTTAGCACATTGAAATTCAATGCTGTTAAATAAATCAAGGCTAGTTCTTACTGATGAACTATGTCAGATAACAATATAATATGAAAATTAAGGCCATAAAATTCAGTTAAATCATGAAACCTCTGATTCTAAGGTTTGAAGTCTTGCTAAGTGTCCTTATTAATACACTTATGCAGTCAACACCACAGTAATATTGTCTTAGATTTTCAAAAGAATTATACTGTACATTATTATAAGGGTATGGATTTTAGTACATGGCATTCAGACAGATGAAATGCAGCTCTTCTGTTTTCAGTGCTGTCATGATCCATTTTCTTAAACAGCTTTACTGAGATGAAGCTCACATATCATGCAATTGGCTCATGATTCTAGGGGTGTTCGTGGAGCTGTGATGGTCAGCACCAGTTTTCCAATATTTTCATTGCAAATAAAGAAAAATTCTATAACTATTTGTGGTTATACCTTAGATTGTTCTCTTCATACATACTTTCTGTGTCTGTTCATCCCTAGTCCCTTTGAAGTCATTTGTCAACTTTCTATTTTAGTAGACCTGCTTCCTGATCTAATCTTTGAGTGTTATCTTGATCCCAAAACCCAGTTTGGCTCTTGGCTTGAGGCTAATTGGTTCTCTTGTTTAAGCAGCCAATTAAAAAAGCCTTCTCTTATCAGGTTCCTATACTCTGGAGCTACTATGTGCCTACTTATATTACCTAGGGCCAGGCACTTGATAACTAGGGGCAATCTCTATGTCTTTGACCAAATGAAATTATTCAGTGTAATCATTCTTCAGGAAGCCTATAAAATTTAGCTAACCTCAGTCCATTTGTCACCCATGAACTGCATCCTAAATCTACTATTAGCCAGTTACTACGTGCAGTCATCAAATGTACTTAAAATGGAAGCCTTCATTGGTTTGGAGTAAATATACTCCTCTGCCTCTTGTTTGTTCCAATTTTAGTTCATGTCACCAACACCAGAAGGATCTTTGCATCTCATAAATTAGGGATCCTC
>PVIR01040369.1:0-13355 GCA_004026965.1 Petromus typicus | reverse complement strand
TAGATATTTAAGCACTATCATGGAAGACTATGAATATTCATAGTGGTAAAAGTAGATCATATGGCAGGACTCTTATCTAACATGTAATTTTAGTGTCTGAACACTGGTCATTTTTGAACATAGAGATGGAACTGAAATTTGCATTTTCTGTTTTCAAAGAAAATATAATGAGTAGTCCACAAAGCTTTTCACAAGAGTGACTTCTGCCTTATGGTGCTCAGTTCTTGGGATACTTTTTTCTTGAGATTTTTAACCTGGAATTTCCAAATTGCAAGTGTTTCTGAGGGAGAATTCCTGCTTTGAAGAGAATCACAATCTTAAAGTGTTGCTTTTCCTCCTCAGTCAAATTTATTTGTTGACACTTAATGCATGTTAGCTCAGTGGTTCTTGTGCCTACCTTGTAAGTGCAAGGCTTGACTTTCACTCCTGGCATAAAAAAAAAAAAGAAAGAAAACAAGCAATAAAAAAACAAACAAACACAAAAAAGAATAGAAAGGCTAGGCTTTAGCTCAGTTGTGTTTCCACCTACCTTGAAAGTACAAGGTCAAGGGTTCAATTTCCATACCACAAAAAATAAAATAAATAAAACATTATTAAAAATATACATAGTTACAGCAATGAAGGAAGTAAGATATAGACAGAAAAGAAGTGAAAGTCTGTCTTATTAATGAACCAAATCACTCCTGACTGCTGCCCCCACAGCTTCTGAATGGCTAACAGACCATACTATGACATAATTTGAGGACAGTTAATTGTGTCTTTTACCTTTTTATAAACCATCTGTCTCTCCTCTCTTGTCTGGAGAAATTCCATTTTTAATTTTACTTCTCTTGTAAAATTGAAGCGTTAAAAAAGCAAAACCCAAATAGGTGCTTGGGCTTTGTTAGCCAAGGATATTTCTTCACATATTTTTCTTTAGAAGCCCTATTTTTTCTTCACTGGCATTCAGCTCTATTGTTATAATACAAGAAATGAGAAATAATATAAATACACGAAAGAAAAAGTAAAAAAATGAAAAGAAAAAATTGTCTTAAACCTTTACTAAGATTATTCTGACTCAGCTATCTAAAAATTTTTAAATACTTCTTGGTTTCAAAGTCATTTACCCAAATATATAGTAAAAACTAATTCTTTTGGAAAACCACTGCTACCCTATTTTTTTAATCAAGAAAAAGGTACTAACTCAAAATTGACACATACATTTTAATAGCTTATCCCTGAAGGAGACAAAAATATGAAAAAATATACAAGATATCCATCAAAAATAACTGAGCAAAATAAAATAATCTAGTTGTTCAAGAAATGAGCAGTTGCAAGCAATAGACATCTTCATTTTTTATCAGGGGATGTCTACAGGTTTCCTTAGAGATTCATGACCCTTTTATATGTAATTTCAAAATGTTAATTTGAGAATAGATTTAGACTTAGAGAACATTGCAAAAAGAGTAGTTCGGTTCATTGCTGACCTAGTTTTCCCTATTGTTAACATTTTACATGGCTATGATCTTATTTTTCAAAATAATGAACCAATATTGACATGTTATTATTCACTAAATCCTCTGCTATAGTAAAATTTTCATTTGAACTTAATTTTTTTCCATTTCTTTTTTTTTTTCCTGTTCCAGAATCCTATATTATCTGGTGATAATACAATACACTTGGTAATGTCTCTTTAGAGCAATAGTTTCTTAGAAGTTCCTTCTTTTTAAGGATCTTGACGTGACTGGATACACTAGGCAGACACTGTGTAGACTGTTCCTTAGTTTAGATTAATTGGATCTGATTGCGCTGGTTAGATAAAAGCAAGGTGAGGTCCGACCCAATCACATCACACTGAAGACAAATGCTCTCACCAGGCTGTGATGCTGACTTTTATCCTCAGGTGAAGCAGCAGTTATCATGTTTATCCACAGGAAAGTTTCTTTTTCCTCTGCTTCTATACAGTAGGATTTGAGAGCAGGTCATTTTGTACTGGTCACACTCAAAGAAAGGGAAGGCACACTTCTCTTTGAGAGAGTAGTGCTTACATAAATTACTGAATTTTTCTGCATCTGGAACACTTCTTTTGCCTCTATTCCTTTATATAACCACTTATCCACAGATGTAAACCCTCATGGATTTGTTTCACACTGGAAGATAATGCAATTTCCCAATATTCATTTTTTAATCAAATTGCTATATTAATATTACTAAAAACTGTAATTCTTTCATTTGTCTTTTTTATCTTTTGAAGAACCCAATTTTAAAAACGAATTTAACATTATGTTATTATTTAACATTCTGTTACTTTTTGGAAAATGAGATGCACCAGGCTCATCTGGGGCATCTCTGTCTAGTCCTAGAGTCAGTCCTTTCTTCAATGCCTTGTTTCCTTTTACCAGACAATGATATTTAATTCCCTGTATATTATAAATAGGAAAACTATTGCTTGGATGTTGGCTAATTTAAAAGATACTACTACAGATTTTTGTTAAGGGGTATAATGTACTAGGAAATATGTCCCTTGACAAACACTGTGTTGGACAATTACCATGGAGTAATTAAAGATCATGATATCTTTCCAAGTAAAAGCCTATGTGGAAAAGAAGAGATAATGATTTAAACAGAGACAGGAAAACACTTTCCTTCTCGTCTTGGAGGAAAGAAGTTATAGCTCATAATTTCTATGCATCACTGAACCTCATAAAATGCCATGAATGAATAGGTTCTTGATAAATACTTGCCAATCAATCTCAGCTGAATATATGAATGTAATATATGAATGTGATATATGAATATAACATATGAATATATATCAAATAAGAAAAATAAATGTGAAAGATATATACACTTTGTCTTATCCATTTTGCCTTATACTATTTCTAAGGATGAAATTTGGGCACCATAAAGATCAAGTCTGATTTATAAGTTATATCAAAGGTTTATATTTATAAATGACATTAAAATCACTTTAAATTATTTGTGAAATGTATTTGAGAGTGGCTTTTCATTTGAAAGTGATATTATATTGTTTACTTTTTCCTACGTCTTAAATCCCACACAGGGAACACTGCCGCAGTTAAGGGACGTGCTGCATTTCTTTGGAATAACATCTGCTTCCTTCTGATTACACAAATCTTTGGGATGACATGCAAGTACGGTGGAAAAAATATTCCTAATATGATACAGATCTTTCAGATCTGCAAATTACTTAATGAATATTCAGTATTCAAAAGGACAGTCAACTTTAGATATACAAAAATGTTTGTCATAATTAAAGTATACAATATACTAAAATATTATTTCATAACTACAAGAAAGATGATGGTGTTCATGTGTGAACTGGATAGATAGATTTAATGAGTTTAATCTCTCAGGAAAATTAAACCTGAACTTTCAATTACATCCATCAACATTTGTACCAAGCATTCCAAAGCTGTATGGCAATGTTCTGAATACTGATTGATTACTTATGAATCCATCAAAGGCTAACTCAACATATCACACTTAAAGATAAAACATTATCTAATTCAGCTAACTCAACTATTAAGAATAAGGTGCATGACTTTCTTTCGTCTTGGTGATATTTCATCATCATAACTGACTGCTTCACGATCTAAGGTTTTTTGTATTATTATTATTATTTTTGAGATTCTATTACCTTTATCTCAGAATCAGTCATTCTTTCTAGTAATTTGTGATTGGTCCAAGCTAAGGTAGATATGGAGTTTTTCATTGGAATAGACTGTTGGAGGATGACCTGAAGTCCCAGAAGTGACTTTATTAGTCTTGGGAAGACATTTATGTTTCCTAGCTTCTCAGAAATATTTTTCCTTCCTTTCCCCTTTAAACCATAATACGAAGACACTAAGATTTCTTTTCTGAATGAGTCTATA
This sequence comes from Petromus typicus, assembly GCA_004026965.1. Taxonomy (NCBI): domain Eukaryota; kingdom Metazoa; phylum Chordata; class Mammalia; order Rodentia; family Petromuridae; genus Petromus; species Petromus typicus. The sequence continues at coordinate 9,480 of PVIR01040369.1, read as the reverse complement.
AGTGTACAAGATAGTATTTTGAACTGAAAATACTGCACAGCACAACTGTAAAACTCATTCTTCTTGTACACCTCAAACTTTTTGCTCACTAAACAGTGACTCCCTAATTCCTTCTCCCTCCTGTACATCTCCTCCTTATGTAAAGAGAGCCGCCTAGCTCTACATTTACTATGCAAATCCTTACACAGTACACTCAGTGTCAGTAATTGTTTTATATCCCCATAGGTCATTACTTCCTTTGATGTTCAATCATGGTCAGAATCAATTAATTAGATTGGGTGGCCACTGCTCTGTCACTCTTAAAGTGGCCTGGATTTTGGAATTAATGTGCTACCTGTGAGTTTCCTTTATTAACATATCCCTGTGGGAGCAATAATTGGGGTTCATTCATTATTAATCTCAATAGAATATTGTCTGAAGCTCCAATATTTTTCTAAGAATAATAAATAATGGAAGTATCTCTACACAGAAACTTTCAGTAAATAAAGTGTCCGGTCCATGTCCACATGTCTATCTGTAGCGTGTACACACACTCTTCAACTCCACTACTATTACAGAGAAAAGTATCAGGTGGGAAGCTCAATGGACATTGTCTCTTCCACATCTCTGCCATTCATATGAAGTATGAGAATCAGTAAATTCATTTGATAACCAATTTTGTTCTGTTTCCACTTTAAACAACCTATAGAAGTAGGTTTCCTCAGGAACAAAGAGATTTGTAATCTGTTTGGAAAATGCCATGAAATTTGAGCATATCACGCAGTAATTTCACAAGTTCACTGGGGAACAGGGACAAATGAATTAACTGGTCCTACAAAATAGAATTTAGAATATTTATCAAAAGTTAAGGTTTCTGAAAACAATTTAGAGATGTAAATAAAAAGTAAAATGTGTATATCATGGGAAAGAGATTATAATACAATGATTACACATATGGCTACTGGAATCTATTATTTCTTGTTATAATTCCAGCTTTTTGTGGATTTTAAACAGTTTATTTAGCTTAACTACCTGACATTTCTCTATTGGGAAAAGTGGAATGAATGCTGGTTTATGTCTATTAAGATTTTAATAATTACATGAAGTAATGTATACAAAATACTGTTAGTATTATAATTATCTAGCCAGTACCATTCATTAATTGGTAGATACTTTTAGGAATTGGAAGAGGTACAATAAATCTGAATGAAATACTTGGAGACGAATACAGGGTTTTGTTCATGAATGGAAGGATTGTTTGCTATCTCTAAATATTAGATATTTGTTAAATGTTTTTAAATAAATGATTAAATGTTATAGTCTAAATAAAGCACAGGATATCATACAGATCTTAAACTAGTATTAATGACTTACATGGCTTTACATAAAAATATCATCAGTACAATAACAGAACAAAAGAAAGTTTTCAAACTAATAATTGTAGCTGTCTGTTTTTTAAAAAATGTCAGTTATACAGATGCACAGATACCTTTAAAACCTATTTACCATGACATCATTTTTTATCTTTTGGTAGTACTGCTTTATAAGTAGTGTTCATTAATTGTATGATCAGAATTTAAATATCAATTTTCTATCTATCTGATCATATATTTCCTCTTTGTTTTTATTTTGTAATTAATCTGAAAATTAGGGTCCAATAAGTCTCATCAATGTCTTTTCTAAGATTATGTAGAAATTAGAAAGAAAAAGTACTTAAACACATCTGTCCAGACGGATAGAAAAAGTCAAGGTGCAGAAGTCTACTGGGGAATTTGAGACAGAAAGCTGCCTTCTGATGGAGAAGACTCCATGAGCAGAGAAGAAAGAAGGGACATTTTATATTTTCCTTCTGCGTGTTTGAAATGTTCGTCCAGAAGGAACCGAGGCAAAGATATCAGCCACAGACACTTGACAGCCACGCAGCGTCTGAGGTTGCCCTCCGGGGAGGTTGGGGACTGGAGGAAGCAGACCGAGAGCTAAGTGAGCGGGGCCTTCTGCACATGACGCTGTGAGTGCGGGAGACAGATTGAAATCCATTCCAAAGGACACGGAACAAAACAACCCCACACTTGTCTAAAATCATTTTAGAATTACATTTTATTCACTTCAACTATTAATATTCCACAGTAAAATGTTAAGCAATGTGAAACTACCAAAAACAACAACAAAAAATAACTCCAACTACTTACAGATAAAAAATCTCTTCAAAAATCAAAAGTTGATACTTTTTACTCGAGAAGCATACTGATTTTGAAAATGACTTTTAGTATCCAAAACTAGATAAAATAGAAGAAGAAACTATTTAGGTCTGTGTGTAAAGCAGTACTTTTAATCCTTCCCATAGGGCTGTTAAGACAATTGTTAGCAGTTACAGAAAAGTTCTGTGTGAGGCGCACGCTCCAATGTAAGAATCATGTTAGTGTCCAGGAGATGGGACAATTCATCGTTTTATAGATGAGGTCGTGAAACTTACTGTGATAAATACCTGTCCAAGAACATGTGTAGAGCTAGGTTCTGAACCTAACATGTATTACCTGAATTTTAAAATGTTTATATTATTGGGAGAAATCTCCACCAGGAACTCAAATATTTGAAGTGATTTAGGGACTGCTTTTCTTTTCTATGTTTTCACTATATCCTTGTACTCACATGCTTTATGTTATTTCAAAGAAATACTACAGACATACAAGGGATGGTCTCCCATTTAGGGAGATAGTTCACAAAAATTCTACCTGTTTAATGCTGTTTTTTTGGTAATGGAATGTAAAGATTTTCATAGCATTTCTTAGGAGGAAATACCTATATTATTATCCAACACACACACACACACACACACACACACACACACACACACACGGTTCACATCTACTGTATACAGGAATCATAATGCAAAGAAAAGTGCTATGAATTAATCAAAACACTGCACTTTGTGTATTCACTTTGGATTTTATAAGTACAAAACTGAAAATGGACTTCTGCTTAGGGTAATTATGTATCATATAACTTTAAAGAAAGCTTATGAAAATTGGCATATGCTTGTAAGATTATAGCACAGACTCTATTTTAGAATCTCAAAGACATATTGTAAAATATTTCTTCATATAAAATTAATATGTTCCAATCATAAAATATAACAAAACAAAAATTTGATTGTTAATTACTAGCAAAAGATATCTAACTTAGCCCTGTCCGGAGGCCCCATTGTCACCCCTTCCCACTTCACTACCAGAGAAGGGGCAATTTGTAGCTGTATTCTGGAGGTAAATCATGAAGATCCTCTTCCATGCTATCTATTTTCTAAATCTAGTCCATCCTTCAGCGTTAGAAGAACACATTCATACAGAGTAGACTGTGAAATGCAGCTGAAACCAGAGAAGGATACATTTTATTTTAGACCTCATTTTTAGCTTATAAAGGTTTCACAGGCAAGGAATAGGAAAAGCATAAGGTACTGTAACCTTGGAGTTGTACTCAACTGTCTGAAAAGATGTTGATTGTTAACTCTTTCGCAAAGAGAAAAGAATTGCCCTATTACAAAAATTAACACCAAGACAAAAATATTAGCAAATAACACAAATAGAATTTCATGTTTGCTTTAAAATCTAGAGATTTAGTGTTAGCATGCAAAAATGCAACATGATGTGATCAGATGTTTCCTCTTTGTTTTTACTTTGCAATCAATCTGAAAATGAAGGTCTAGTAAGTCTCATCCGTGTCTTCTAAGAGTCTCCACTTAGACGTTGGAAATTTTTGTAAGAAGGTTGGAAGAGATAGAACTGATAAACGGCTCCACTGGCCTCTGGTGCATTTCAGGTTGAGGCCTGGGAAGATCTCTAACTTCTGTGAGATTTGTTTCGATGAGAAGTAGAGCATAGCATACACTGCTCACGGGGCAATACTGATGGTAAAAAGTAGTTCTTGTAACTTACTGACACATTTTATGAAATTTCCATCCATGTAGTAGGAAAATGGGTTACTTGTTTGGGAACAGGCAAATAATTTTCTATATAATAAGATGAAAAAGGAATGCTGACTTCTTTTGTTTTCTATAGTAGCTGTGAAGGAGGAAACTTGTTCCAGCCTGGATTTCTCCCCTAGGTATAAGTGAACAAACATGTGATTTTAGTCACTAAATCACTACATAGTTCATTCTGAAGTCTAGAAGCAATATGAGAATAAATTATTGTTCCAGTTTTTCTATAGAGACAAAAATTTCGAGCCAATGCCTGAATTTCCCCTTATAGTTAGTTATGATTACATTCAACAAGAGCTTGAAATAATTAGAGTATAACTTTCATACTCTTGCAGTGCTAGCAGCCAGTTAAAGTGCAGATATGAAATACAAGAAGGAGAAGGTGGAAGAGGAGGAAGAGTTGGAAGAAAATCAAATTATTTTTCCAATGATTTTTTTTCTGGGAAAATTCTTTTATTTTTTCTAAATACATTTATTAAAAACTTACATTGAGATGACTAGTAAGTACAACATAGCCAAATAGTTTCAACAACTTAAAACAGCTACAGTTACGTCCTGGATTGATGAACATGTGAGTTGCAAATGTTCACAGACAGAGTGGACGTGGGATTAGGAACATTACACATGTGAACAAGTCCCAGAAGCAGTATGCATGTCCGACAGACACTGTCATGGATGCGCTGTTGGCTGCTTCCTGTGTGACAGCATTCAGTAGTGTACTACGGTAGGGGACTTCCAGTATTTTTCATTTACTGAGTTTCTTGGTATATTTTAGATATGCTTTATGATCACATTCAACACTAAAAGTTTGTACCTGTACATGGTATATTTTGATTCTCATTTTTTCCTATTCCTCTGCCCTTCCTACAACCACTCAACCCCCATATACATAAGCTTTGTTTTCATTTTTGTTTGGACCATCACATTTTTTCTTTCCCTTCTTTACTTAGCCCTATCCCCTTTCCCTTTTCCCTTTGAACATTTTATTCCTATTTCACAATGTCTAGCATACATTTTGGAACTCTTTTAAGTTTTTCATACTAGAGAAATGATAAGGTATTTACACATCTGTGTCCTATTTATTCCCCTTATGAATATGTCCTCAAGTTATGTCCATTTGACTATAATTCAAGAGATGCAGATGAAAATAACACGGAGATTCCATCTCACTCCGGAAGGAATCACTGCTATCAAAAAATCAGCCAACAACAAATGCTAGCAGGGCTATGGGGAGAAAGGAACCTTTTTCCACTGTTGGTGAGAATGTAGACTATAATTCATATTTAGACAATCTTTATATATTATAAATTAAGGCTTGGTCTAGATTATTTTTTGCAAATATCATCTCCAAATTTTAAATTGAAAAACTAGAATCTTTTGTTGTTATTGTGGTTGTTTCTCTTTTCTTTGTATTTGAAATTATTTTAAAATGTATTGATTTTAAACTTTGTTTAAGAAGTTTTTATAATCGGCAGGGAATTTAGCTCAGTGGTTCTGATGCCTGTCTTACAAGCACAAGGACCCAGGTTCAAATCCTCAGTAACCACATATAATACTGGGCATGGGGACTTATGCCCAGCAGCAATCAGTACCACATACCACAGTGCTAGGCATGGTGTCCCACACCTGTAGTCCCAGCACTCGGGAGGCAGAGGCAGGAGGATTGTTGTGATGTGAGTTTGAGGCTGAGCTCAGGGGCCAGTCTGAACTACAAAGTGAGACCCTGTCTCAAAATTTAAAAAAAGTTTTTACAAAAAATTAAGAAAAAGTGGTCTCTAGAAAGAGTTATTTGTATCCCTCTGGTGATATAGTAATTCAAAACACTTTATAAAATTAGTCTATCATGACTTATTATTTAGGTTAATAAGCTTCGACCCATGATTTAAATTCTTTTCTCCATGATTTAATATGCTCTAATTACAACAGAAACATTTAAAAATGCACAACTAGCATTGCTTCTACTTCCCCTGAATTAATTTATCTGAATTAAGTGTTATAATAGAAAATAGCATGAATTAAAGTGAAGTTTGAATTTATAAATATATGTATTTACAAACCACACACAATCACCTAATATGAAGTGGAAGGCAGAGAATGCTTTGTTTTAAAATGCAGTGAGCCTAACAATTCACTGCATGAAAGTTTTAAAAATGTTCCTGATCTTCAGAACAGCATAAAAGTGTTATAGATATTTTTCTGCACAGTGGATTTCTGCACAGTCTGAAAGAATCAAAACTTCAAAGAAGTAAAGAATAAAATCCAAAAGCTGTGCAGAACTTTAACCTGTATCAGAAGAGAAGGCATGCAAGCCATGTAAGTACAAATCAGGAGAAGGGGGAAGAGGGAGAAGTCAACCTTCACAGTACAGGTGGGAGGGAAACTTCACACAGCTCCAAAGCTCAAATGTTGTGTGTAACATTTTAAAGAATAGTTATCTTTTTAAAGAATATTGACCTTAACAGTAAAATTACAAAAGAGAAATATGAGTTAATGAAGCAGAAAATCAAATGATCTGTAACCTCAAGTGGACGAAAGTGGGGTTTAGTTGTACAGTGCCAGCAGGGGACCTACTGATGTGTCAGCCTTTGAAAAAGGGCTCAATAGTGATGAAACATGATTCCAATAAGGGCCAATGTTTACTTTTACTGAAAGGTAATGGAATGTAATCATGACCCTTAGCTCTTGCATGAACTCTGGATGTGCAAGTGACTTGAGAAAGACCTGGGTTCTGTTCACTCCCAGCTGTGTAGCCTTTGCTCAAGCTACAGTTCCTTCCATAGATATTACAAATAATATTGTCTCCCAGGAAGGGATTTTCAAGGTTGACCTCATGTATACTGGATGCTAGCACGATGCCTTTCTCATAGACAATCCCAAATGAAAAATGTTCTCGTAGTTCTTGTTTGTAGAATGACTGAATACTTTTGTGAATATTTTCACATTTCAATTTGTCATTCTCTCAAGGAGATTCAGACAGGGAAAGAAATATCTCAAATGAGTAAAATTAGGTAAACTGACTTGCCTAATAAGATGCCAGATAAAGGAATTGAGATCGTGACATAATCAGGCTAGTGGAGCTTTTAGTTATGAATGTAGTAAGAGAAAAGAAGAAATAAATACAAAGAGGGTTTATCACATATATGGTCTCTTCTGGGTAAAAAGAAAATTTTACATTTTCTATGTATAATTTCATTGCAGTGCAATAAGTATCCTTTTTACTAGAATTTATAAAGTAAGATTTGTGGAGCTTACATTACTCATGGGAAATCATATCAGCCAATAAATAGAAAAAATGGGAATTGCTTTCTCTGCTCTCTGATCCTAAATTTTGAGCTTTTTTCAAGAGGTTGCACTGGAGCCGTCTACTGATGGAGACAGAACAGGTTGTAGCTGAGTGTCAGAAGGGCGCTGCCTGTAATGAGTTAACCTGATGTATTGCAATATATTTTTTCAAAAAGAAAAAAAAAAGAAAGGAAATCCATCTTTTTGGAAAATGTGGACAGAGATGACAGTTATTTTTTTGAATGATGAGACTATGTCTTTGTGTGTGTGTCTCTGTGTGTGTGTCTGTGTGTGCGTCTGTGTCTATGTGAGTGAATGAGAGAGGATGAAGCCATGAAAAACAATGATCATCATACACCCTGGATGAGTATAAATTAAGAGAAAACTATCTCTATGAGCTAAAATTTTTAATAAAAAGATAACCTTTATGGTTCCACAAAAATGTAAAATTTTATGATTTTTGACAGTGAAATATGAAATAAATTACCTGTGACAACTTTATTAACTTTCATAAAATGTACCTATCTTTCCATCTAGGTTTTACTGCTCTGTTCTCTGGGTGTCAACTTTCTACATTTAATTCACTGTTTGATACCTATGAATAATTTCTCATCAGGGTAAGATGCCTTTAAAAGTGAACTTAGGAGTTATTTCCTGCTCTTTCTTAGAGATCCTTTCTTGGCATTCTCCATCATCTTCTACATGGAAATTTTATTCTCCTATGGCTCTTTCAAATATAGTTTGAGAATAAAGTATTCCCATCTTCCTAGAAAATAACCGATTTTTCTGTAGTCATGATAACAAGAACTTACCAGAAGTAGTTTCAAAATGAAAAAATAATAATGAGATGTGTTACACTGTACACGTATCAATTCCCCTCAGGGAATGTAATCATTACTGAAAAATGTCTATTAATGAAAAAAAAAAAAAAGAATGTATCTTATACTGAAAGAATGAATGGCAGTGGTTCTTGGTGAAAGCCTGATGCAAGTACGCTGATTAGTGCCAACCTTACCTTCTGGGAGCATCACAGAAAGACTGGTTCCAAAGAAACTCATAAAAGTTAACCAATTATATTACCAGCTGAAAAACCCTATTTCTATAGATCATATCATACACTTCCCTCAAAATTCCAGAGCCTTTGCTTCTATGATTACATGGGATTGACTAGTGAGTATATTTTGTCCTTCCTTAACTAAGTAACACATTAAGCTTTCTATGTTTTGTTTGTCTGCTTTGTTTAAATGTGGAAGATTCACTGGGCAGCTGAATATTCCAGTTTAAAATTTGTGCATAGTCATGGAAAGAATATGTAGAGTCATATTCTTTGTCAAGATAATTAATCCCTATAAATTTGTTCAAAGAGGTACTTTGCATACCTTTGTTATATATATTTTCCTTAGTCTTTACAACCAAAATAGTCCTTATTTCACTTGATGAAAATAGGTCTAGAAATTTGAGGACAATTTTCATAACTAAAAGTCTTATAGATTCTGAATATCTAGACTGTAACCCCAAGCCTAATGTGGACTTCTAAACCCTGCTTACTCTGAAAAGTAAAATGATCCAAAATAAGGATACAAATTTTAATAAATACTTAGACTAAAGTTTTATTTGTTATAATATGAACACTTCAAAATACTGAAGTAGCCACCATGAAAGAAGTTAAGCAGACAGCCATTATAAAGAAACATAAAATATTAAACTTTCATAGTGGCATTAATTATAAAACAGAAGCATAAAATTATAATTATATCCTGTAAAAGCTTGTGACACATGGATTAGCAATAAAAGGAAGCTTTAGCAAATAACTATATGAATTTCTGGAGATATTAGATTTGAATGAAATATGTTTTATTGAACATTTTAAAACCTTGCTCTAATGATTTTATAACAACAAGAGAAACCTAGAAATAAATTATGATCTCTAGTTGAGAATTCTAATCAATCAGCCAAATTCTGTAGAAATTGCAATATCCTACAAGATTTCTGAGAATTTCAGTGATTTCATAAACTTCTGAGTATTAAGGGCTTTGGATAACTTCACCAGGGGACTTCACTCACGTCATGTCTATCACGAATGGTCTTTTCCCTCTGATAGCTTTACCCTGGATGAGTAACTCATCCCTGACATTTTATTTTTTGTCTCACCTAAAATGTTCCCACTAGGCACAGGTAAGGCTGGCAGATGCTTCTGCAGCTTTGGATGGAGATGTTCAGATCTCAGCAAAGCGCTTACTTAATAT
>PVIR01040368.1:0-13360 GCA_004026965.1 Petromus typicus | reverse complement strand
TTTTTTTTTTTTTTGAGTTCTCAAAGTCATTGATTTATACTCTGATCTTTATAATTTCCTCCCTTGTACTAGCTTAGAGTTTGGGTTTTTCTTGTTTTGCTTATAATTTAATATACAATTTAATTCTGATTTTTTCATCCAGTTGACCTATCTCTTTAGGAGAATGGAGTATTGAAGTCTCTTACTATGATTATATTGGGTTCTCTCTGTCCTTTCTTTGTCAAGTCCTACTTCATAAAATTGTGTGCATCAGTGTTCATTGCATTTAAATTTATAATTGCTACCTCTTTAGTGAATTGTATCCTTTACCAATATATAGTTGTTTTCTTTGCCTGTTTTTATTTTTCCTTAACTCTTTATTGGTACATTATGAATACACATCATCATCGCATTCAGCATTGAGGGTTTGTATCAGAATATGACACAACTTGATTCTCATTTTTTTCTCCCCCCACCCTGCAACCTCCATCCCCTATATACATAATTTATTTCCGTTTTTCTTTATTATTGCCACATTCTTTCTCCCCTCGTTATTTACCCCTACACTCTCTTCCTTTTAAAATATTTTCTATTTCACAATTTCAACTATACATACTATAAATCATTTACAACTTCATTTTCTCATACCAAAGAAAAGATATGATATTTACACATCTGTGACCTGTTTATTTCACTTATGAGATTGTCCTCAAGGTACATCCATTTGAGTATGAATGACTCAATCTTATCATTTTTAATGGCAGAGTAATACTCCATTCCATAAAAGAACCACATCTTCTTTATCCATTCTCCAGTTGATGGACATTTGGGTTGTTTCCAAGACTTAGCAATGAGCTTCTCTAAACATGGGTGCACATATGTCACTGTGATATGAACCTTTTAATTCCTTTGTGTATATACCTAGCAGAGCGATGGCCAGGTCAAATGAGACCTCTGATCCTAGGTGTTTGAGGAATCTCCACACTGATCTCCACAGAGGTTGTACGAGTCTACAGTCCCACCAACAGTGGAGAAGAGTTCCCTTTTCTCCGCAGCCTCGCCAACATTTGTTGCTGACTGATTCTGAAATAGCAGCCATTCTTTGTGGAGTGAGATGAAATCTCAGTGTTGTTTTCATCTGTATCTCTTGACTGACCAATGATGCTGAACATTTCTTCTTTGCCTGTTTTGATGAATTTTAGTTTGAAAGATACTTTGTCAGATATAATGATGGCCACTTCTGCTTCAGCTACTTGGTTTATCATTTTCCATCCTTTTATTCCCAGTTTCTATATGTCTTTTCAGAAGAAGTGTGTTTTATGCAAACATTACATATATATAGTTTGTTTTTTGATCCAGTCTGCTAGTCCATGTCTTTTAATTGGAGTTATTGAGTTTTAATCTTTAGAGATAGGTTCTAATTCCTGTCATTTTGTTGTTTTTCTAGTGTTTGATTAATTCCTGCTTTTAATTCTATAATCTGCTAATGAGATTTTTCTTTTCTTGGTCTGGTGGTGGTAGTTGTCTTCTTGGTCTGTGTTTAGGATTCTCTTAAGTATTTTTTGCAATATGGACTTAATGGTCATGACTTTTTAGTTTACACTTATATTGGAAAATCTTTGTCATTCAGTTTTGAAGGCTAGCTCTGAGGATATAGCACTCTGAGGGGGTGGTTATTTATTTTTTTTCAAGTCTTGAAACAGCATTTCAAGTGCTCCTGGCCTTTAAGGTTTCTACTGAGATATCTGCATTTGACCTTATAAGTAATATGACACTTCTTTCTAATAGCTTTAAATATTCTTTATTTATTCTGAATTCTTGAGATTTTTATTATATTGTATCATGGAAAAGTTTTTTCTGGTCACTTTTATTTAGGGTTCTAAATGCCTCTTATCTGGAAATCTGTCATGGTTACTTTCTTGTTACTGGGATAAAATAATTGCTACCCACAAGTTAAAAGTGGAGAGCTTTATTTTGACTTATAGTCTGTAGAATTTTAGTTCATATTCAGCTGTCTCTAAGGCAGGCATGGCAGAGCAGAACTGCCCCTGGCATGGCAGGCAGGGACAGAGGGAGAGGTCTGGGGAGAGGAAGTGAGCAATACCCTTTCAGGCCATGCCTTTTTGACCAGGCTTTACCTCCCTACATCACATCTAGCTACAAACTCACTGGTGGCCTCATTCACTCGTGAGTATCAAGGCCCCATGATTCAATCACATCCCCCAAACCCCACCTATGACTGTATGAGGCTTTGGAGGGGCATGTAGATACAAACCATAACATCCTGCTTCTGGTACCCAAAAGACTAATTTGCATTTCTTTATGCAAAATGTATTTTGTCCATTCCAAAAGCTGCCAAGATCCTAAAGTTCTAGCATTGCTGAGAAGTCTAAGTCCAAAGTCTTCTCTGAGATTTAAGGAATACTCTTAGCTGAGAGCCTTTGTAAAAATTAAAAGAAGGTTAAAAACTGCCAGCAGAAAAGGGAACAAGGTAAACATTCTCATTCTAGAAGGGAGATATGTGAGCTCCAGAGGAATGAGAATAAAGCAAGACCAAAATAGGACTCAACAGGGTATCCTATATTCCGTGTCTAGCACTCTAGGCAAATTATAGTGCAATTAGAGTTTCGGATGACTTGAATAGTCCTGCTCCTACAGCATTGCTGGAGGTTGAAGCCTTCATGGTCTCTTTCTTGGGCTAAGTTTGATCACTTCTTGTGGCTTTCCTCAGATATTGTGTGCTTCTGTCTTTTCCAGTATCCCAGCCTCTTCCTTGTACTTCTAGCTTTACTCTCACACCTTCACACATTACCTTCTCAGCAGCACCCTGACTGTCCTCCCATACCTTCCTGGGAAATCTGGATGGGATCTTTCTACATCTCTTCTTTTGTTTGTTTGTTTTTTTGAGATATGGTCTTGTATAGAGCACAGGCAGGCCTCAAACTCAAGGTAATCGTCCTACCTCAGCCTCAAGTGCTGGGATTACAGGCATGTACCACCATGCCTGGCTTCCCTACAGCTCTTACATTCTGTGTCAGGTAAATTCAGCAGCATCTGGATGATGCCAAATTCTGCTGCTGGTAGCCAGACGCTTTTGCCTCTTCCTGGTGATTGGAGAGGCCTGTGAGTTCCTGGAGAGCTAGTCACAGTGAACTGGGGAATAAGATTATGAATCCAGTCAAGTTGACAAGATTAACTGGCGTAGACTGACTGCTAGAAAATGTTTACTATAAATTATGAAGAACTATTCTTTTCTTGTAAGCTTGTAATTTGAAAGCTTTCAAACACAAATAATTGAAAGACCATTACCCAGATTCAGTAATTTCTTTTTCTTTTTCTTTTTTCTTTTTTTTTTTACATTATTGCTTTAGGAATGATCCATTTGAGGACAAGAATAGCAGGAAGGGAAGCTACGTTGTTTTACATCCCAGAAAGCATGGAAATTCTCAAAGGTGAATGCTCATATGTCTAGAGGGCAGAGAGTGTGTGCATACAGGGGATTTAATGATGTTTTCCAGAACACTTGAAGGAGAGAATAAAATAGGACTAGTACATGAACAACTTGAACTGAGATATAGTCCATCTTCTACAAGGGAAGCTCTGGACCTAGGTGACCCTTTGGAGTTGTCCTGAATCGGGCAAGGTTGGGCTATCATGTCCTCAGGGACTTGTCATTTGATGTTGTTTCTGCTAGAGAAGGAGAAGAGCCATGAGTGAGGAATTTCAAAGCATTTTTGGAATGACAGAAGTTGTGAGCTCATACATGTAATATTTTTGCCCCTGGAGAAGCATGCCTTAGTATTCCCTGGACAGTTTATCAAACAATCTCTACCGTCATCTGCATGCTTCACGTAACTCAGTCACTCCACCTAGGTACAGCTCCTCTACAATTCTTTGTGTTACTCTGCTTTCTATTATATAACAAAGTGCCTGAGGCATGTAACATAAAAATCATGAGGATTCAACCGCTGAAGCTGTGCCCTAGTGACTTTATGTAATCAGAATCAGATCATTTCCATCCTCTTATACGTCTCATCTCTGACTGAATATCAATACATAAGTGGTGTAAGACACTCAAACTATATCCCAACCACAGCAGTTTTCTTTTTTCTGGAAATACAAGAGGACAGTAAGTAGGACTTAACCCAGTCTCTCTCACCATATCTGACCTTGGGGCCACAACTAACACTCTTGCTTCTAATCGTAGGTTACAGTTACTGGGTTAGAAAGCTTGCCTGATGGGTCTTTGAGGCCCCTGTTGGAGTGCTTTCCTAATGCTGTGACATCAAAATTTTCCACCTGCTCTCCAAATTGGGCAGAGGAATATATTTTGTGTGTGGCCTTCATGTGTTGTCATCTGGATGATAAAAATATGATTTCTTGCATTTACTGTGTCTTGCTTTTTCCTCATGATCAAGGTCAGCAATCAGTGCTTGAGTAGTGATGCCTTTTATTGTCCACTGATGTCTTGGCCTAAGGTGCTTAGAGTGTCCAGATGGAAATCATAACTTAAAGTTTATCAGGCTGTTTCCTTTCCTGGAACCAGGACTGTGATACTGATACAATCTAGCATTGCAGGGATGGGACAAGATATATAAATTGCTAAGTGAATCTCTGAGAATTATACCAAGGGTCCTACTCCTGCTTCTCCCCTTTATTTCCTGACTGCATGTATTTTGCTTCTTGCATATATAGCCACCATTTAATGGTATAACTGCATCGTGAAGATGAGGGTGCTTTCCAAAGGGATTTCTCAGCCAAATCTTCAGGATGGTCTTTCATTGTGTATCAGGCTGAATCTTTCAGATATTGCACTGTGTGACAATGTCAAGAATTTTTTGATCTGAGATAATGTTAGGTGCAGTATAGTTAAAGCGAACTAGAAATGTGAGCTTTCAGAGAGTGATGCTGGTTATGGCTCTGTGTGAAAAGATGTTAAAGTTAAGGGGGCTATAACTAATGGTGACCTTGTTGATAGAATTCTGAAGTAGTGCAGGGCATCACGTGGCAAGAGACAGCTTTTATGTGACACTGTTTGCTCTCTTAAGCAGGCAAGAAAGGATGATCCATAGAGTAATCTGTGTTGATTCTTGTTAAATAATCATCGTCTCTTTCAGAGTGGAAAGGAGCCAATGTAGTCCATTTACCACCAATTGGCTGGTCGACCTCTTTGAAGGAATGTGTCATGGGGGGGGGCTCAGCTTTGGTTTTTCTTTCTACTGTAGGACAGATAATCTGCAGTAGTAGTAGCTGGTTTATCCTTGGGGCTCATGTGTAGCTTTTGTCTCTGTCACCGTGTCTACTTTGTCCATTTGGCCAGGAATAGACACTGGATGTTGTTAGTTGGTTAATACTCACTCTATGCTTTGATGCTTGGTATAAGCATCATTTTCTGTGGGAGATATTCTTTGGAGAGTGTTAACATGTGATGCAAAGATCCTTCTACTTAGTGTTCACTCCTACAGTCACATTCTCATGCCCCTTCCCAGGAAATCCAGTAAAGAGTCTTGGGAATCTTTGAAAGTTGAGACTTTGAAGTAACAGAGCTGTTTTTGTGGTGAGGGTCTTGCAAAGGAATAGATTTAATACAGGAGACACAATTTATTAGGTTATTTTATAATCTTCACCGATAAAGTCAAATGCTAAAGAGTGAAAAAGATCTGTTCACACACCAGAGACCTGGAGGATCCAGGCACTCAGCTACAGCAGTGTCTCACACAAAGCCAGCTGAAGGCCTGGAGTCCAAGGCGATGTCTCTTGCAAATCGGTATGGAGGAACAGCACTGGGAAAGCCCAAAGGCCAGTGGTGGAAGCTAGAAAGACTGCATTGGTAAGTGAAGGATCTGTCTCACCAGGCTGAGGGATCTACAATGAAGCCAAGAAGCGATGCTCAAGATGAAGATCAGGGCTGCTCTATCAAGAACAGCAGCCATTTCCGGCGATAAGGAGGCCCTGAGCTCCTCCTTCAACAAGAGCGGCCAAGTTTGCCTCAGGAAAACCAGCCATGGCAAACTTCCCTAAGAAAATCAACAGCCCACAATCTTCCCCTCCAGGCCTTTTTAATGCAAATGGAAGCGACCCTCAGGTGGGTCTTCCCTGCCAAAACCATGCTGATTCAGTTCATCTGGGTGTTCCAATTTGTCCTTTAGTGAATCCACCACAGTTGTAACGTGATGGTACATGAGCAATGATTCTAAGTGAAATTTCAGGTTAGATGTGTGACATTTTGGAGATCCTAAACTTCTAGTTCAATTTTTAGAAGAGTCAGATTCATTTTATTTGAGACAGAAGATTTAGGAAAACGTTTCGCTGTATGTTAAAGGAAATTTTATTTGAAACCAGAAGACTAATAGAAATACTGGTCTGAGACTCAAGAAAGGTGTTATTCCTGGTATAATACCCCTTTGAAACCCTCTTCCTGCTGACTATTGGTGGATTGAGAGCATGGGGGAACAAAGAAATAATAGCAGTAAACCTGAGGAAGTTGATGTAATCAGGATTATTATTTTTTAATTTTTGTTTTTATTAGTACATGTTTACAATAATAATGATTACATTCATAATGGGGAGTTAGTGATTATACATAAGACATCTTAATTATTTTTCTGAACCTTTCTCCATCCCTTCCTCCAGGCTTAAGGTTTAGCATCGTGTAAGAATTTAAAATTTTCTTTCAGTGAGGCTCAAGATCTGGGAATAACAGCTCAGGGTCTCAGATTCTCTCTTAGGACAGTACCTGGGTGTGTTTGCAAATGTAGTTTTTGTGGTCTCAGAAATCCAGGATGGCAGGTTTCTCTGATTTGCAGATCATCCTAAGGCTTCTCTAGTTGCCATGGTGATGTCCTTTCTTGGTTGCTGCTCTCCCAGCCAGCCTCTGGATAGCTAGATATTCTCCTTCAGCTTGATCAGAGCCTTGGTCAGTGATACCTCTTGGTTTACAAAGCCTCTGGCATGAGGGACCCATTTGAAATCTGGTTGTGACCTGGAGTCAGCTTGGGACTGATGACTTACTCTGAGCCTTGACCCTTGCTTACACACAGAAACCTCAAGGTAAGCTTCCTGGCTGGATGTTGTGGGGCTGGTGTATGTCCGCCATGTAAAAGTTCATACAGCCTTTTCATGATAAGGTCTTTTAAAATTTGCTTTTCAATTTTTTTTAGTATCTGTCATTGTCTACCTTTCCTCTGCTAACACATATATGTACTAGGATATCAGCATATAATACTCAGGATCTTGTCAGTCTTTTTCACTGTCAAATCCATAAACTCTAAGAAAAATACCTGTCACATGCTTGGCCCTTCATAAATCTTTGTTAAGTCAAGGAAGGAAGGATAAAAATAATAGCTGAATTCCCCAAGGAAGAACATGTCAAATGAGAACAAGATGAAGACTAAATGGTTTTGTACATATTCTGCCTTCTATTTTAGAGGTAAAAGCAGAAGAGGCTCCAGGGAAGGAGACTGAGAACAATTCAAGAAAAAAAGATTGGGAGTGCAAAATGGGAAAAGAATACATCAGTAGAGTGAAGTCATTTCTATTGCCCAGAGTTTCTGAAGTGGGGCAGGACCAACTGAATTTGGCAAGTTGGAGGTTGTTGATAATTTTAAAGTGGCACCAAGATATGAGCCTGGAGAAAGACAGATTCCAAGGAATTGTGCCGTAAGAAGAGGAGAACAATGACAGCAGGTAAATTCTTAGGAAGGCTGGCAGTGAAGGAAGAAGAAATTAGGGCTGTTCAGAAATAAGACTCATGGAAGACTCTGTGCCTCCAAAGCAGAAGACTCAGTGTGCTGCTGTCAGGGGAGGAACTAGTGGAGAGGAAAAGCATGGAAACTGAAGGCAGAGATGGTTTAGGTATTAAGGTCTCAGAATTTAACTGGGATGAAATCATCCTTAGAGAAGAGAGGAAGGGAAGAAGAGTGGATCAGCACTGGAAAATTTCAGGCAAATGGGAAGAACATGAAGGAATTGACCCCAGTCAATGGATGTGCGAGTTTTCTACTCACAGTGCATGTGTCCAGTGCCTGTCAAAGCCACACTGGCTGTGTCACAAGGATTGACTTCTCTTGCTCGACTGGAAGTGAGGCTTAGCTATCAGATGTGTCGAGTTTGTGTTTTTCCAAATCAAGGGATGCATTTTAAGGAACACTGGAAGTTAAGAATGGGAAATATTTATTGAGATAGTTAGCTCTAGAGAGACAGGACAGGACCTGAAATTGGGTTACTGAGGACCCCACTTCGCAGAGGAAATTTTATGGAGCAATATCATGTAGTAGTGGGTACAAAATCACGAAGTGGTACCCTTTGGGTCAAAACTATGATCAACTAATAAGATTACCACTTAGGTAATGTTAGGCTCAACTCTAAGTATACCCTCTTAGGTAATACGGATGGTGGAGACAAGGCCAAAGAAACAGTATGTATGGGCCAAATACTAAGATCAACAAGTCGATCACTAATATAACTAATAAATATTTTCAGCAGGAAGAACCATTAATAGCCTCTCTCAAAGAGGATAAAGAGAAGGTTTAGGGAATTTTAGAGTCTGGCATAGCATTAATTTGTTATTTAATATCTTTTTTGGGGGGAAGTATTGGGGATTGAACTCATGACCTTGCGCTTGCCAGGCAGGTGCTGAAGCAGTTAAGCTAAATCCTCAGCCTTCTTTTAATATCTTGACTCACCATACTACCTGAACAATCAGAAGTGTACAAACAACATTTAGCTTTTATAATTGCACTAGTATCCCCTTGTGCTATGGTTAAGCTGTCTAATGTCATTGATTTTGGAGGAGAGCTCATCTTATTAATTTCAGGTGCTGTTTAAGGCATATTGATATAGTTAGCCAAATCTTTGATATATTGTATGACATTCTTTAGTTTTAGGAAAGGGATAACAATTTTAGAAGCCAAATGATCATATCAGTGAAACACACTCTTAGGCTATCAGTGTCATAGACAGGGTAAGTTTGTGGACTTATTGATAATTTTGATATTTTGTCTTATAATCATATTAATCTTAGTGTGTGTCTCTCTATGTATCTACAGGGCAGCCAGGAACACAAAATGGTTTTATAGGGCAAGTGAGCGCCAATGGAGGCTTTTCATTTAATTAATTAATTATTTATTTATTTTAATTGAAATCTTTATTGGTACATTACATATACATATCATGATTGCACTCCACAACAAAGATTTGTACCAGTATAAGACACAACTTAATTCTCATTTTTTCCCATAGGCTTATGCACCCTACCACCCCCCTATATACATAAAATTTGTTTCCTTTCTTTTTTGTTATAATCTCATTATTTTCCCCCCTTCACCCTATTTCACTTTGAGTATTTTCTATTTCACAATATATAGCATACAATTCTAGAACTCATTTACATCTTTATTTTCTCGTATCAGAGAAAAGATGCGATATTTACCTATCTGTGATCTATTTATTTCACTTATGAGGATATCCTCAAGGTATGTCCATTTAAGTGTAAATGATTCAAACTTATCATTTTTTATGGCAGAGTAATACTCCATTCTGTAGAAGAACCACAGCTTTTTTTTATCCAGTCTCCAGTTAATGGACATTTGGGTTGTTTCCAAGATGTAGCAATCACAAACTGAGCTGCTATACTTTTCATTTAATTTTAGGGCAATTAAACAAGTCTCTTATAATCTAATCTTTGTTTTGTAAAGTTATGATGTATATATATTGTTTGGGGGTGTTTATCTCAAGTAGTTAGTAGAGTTAGGCCAATAAGAATAGGATTGATTTTTTTGGTTTCAACATAAGGGGGCCCTTTTTATTAAACTGCCTTCTAGTTGGGGTTAACCACATATAACCGTCTCTTAACTGAAAGTAGCCATCTTGATATTAATGATTATTGGCTTTTATGATGAGACCCTTATTCTTACTTATTAAGGGTTTTATTAAAGTTGAGAGAGAAGCTTTACTGACATTTTTGGAAAAAAATTCATTATGTCTAGGATTATTAAGGGTAGAGTTTATAGAGCACTCAGTCACCTTATGATGGTGGGCAAAATTACCAACTACTGAACTTTTTTTGAGTGTCTCATCAATATAGTCTTGTAGCTTATTTTAATTATCTCTTTGAGGTGGGGATACTCACTAAGGGAGTCTTGATGTACTCAATGAGGAGAGCACACTTTTGTGCCCACATGAGAAAGGAATTGTACCCTCTTTAAGTGGTAAAGTAATTAGTAGAAGGGTGAAGAACACAAAGGGATTGTTACTGTTTGGCGTGAGTGAAGTCAAGTTGTCAAGTGCTTTCCCAGAGAGTCCTGAAGAGAGAACACTTGGTCACGGAGACTTGGTTGAGGGTCATGTATCTCTTCTCCACAGAGTGATTATAGTTCAGAGAGGTCTGAGTACCTTGGAGATTTCAGTAGGTCACAAACAAAACTCTTTGTGATACTGAGTTATGTAAATAATATGGGTAATTCAAATAAGCCTTGTATTTCTTTGTACCTCAGTAGTTGTGATTCATTATAAAAAATATAATTTATTCATGGCGTGTTTTTTGGTAGTTGGTGCTTTTAAAAGCTGAGACAGAGTCCCTTAATTCTTGTTTTTCTCTATCCTATAATAGTTGTGTGACATCAGGGGGCAGACAGGTCACCCCACTGTGTCATACCAGGCCCCTGCTCTGCGGAAAATGCAGCTCGCAGCAATCCTAACCCCAGCACCTAAAAAGAACTAAAAAACCCAAAGTTTAGTATAGCAAAATATGGTTTATTTGAGGAAGGAGATGGGAAAGGCAGAGGATAGACAACCACCAGGATGTGGTGGGCACCAGAGCTGAGAGACTGGAAGCACTCGTCCCTGGCTCCTTTGCTGGGGACTGTTGTCCCCACCCCCATGGCAGCTTCTCCCTGTCTGATCTGTTCCTTTGACCGCCTTTGTCCTAACCTAGACCTTTGGCCATTTGCTTTCTTTGGGTTCATTTGCAATGAAGAGAAGGAGAGGGAGGGCCTATTAGGAGGGCAGCTTACATAATGATAAGTAAAGAGTGTGAGTATGTATCTGGCACAGTATTATCCTGATGTGAAAATGAGATCACACACACGTGTGAGTATATATGTAGATGTGTGCACGGATGTCTTACGTATTCACTGAGAGTCCTTAGGTGGCTGTCTTGTCGCCCTTGCATTTTGTCAGGTGGGTGAGGAGAGCTGGCTTGCCTGCACCATCCCAAGTCTAGTAAGCTTTCCCCTCCGTGACTTTCTAATTACCCTGTGCTTCAGTTCTCCAAAACTGAAGGGTGAATTCTAAGGAACAGTGGAGATCAAGAGAAAATATGGAGAAAATATGGAGAGAGAAGAGAGGAGAGAGAGAGAGAGAGAGAGAGGAGAGAGAAAGACAGACAGAGAGACACAGAGAGAGACAGAGAGAGAGAGAGACAAACAGAGAGAGACACAGAAAGAGAGACAAACAGAGGGAGAGACAGAGAGAGAAAGAGACAGAGAGAGCACTTCTAAGAGACGAGAGAGGATGCAAAAAATGGGTTGCGGTGGACTCCCTTTTACAGTGGAAATTGTATAGATCAAAATCACAAGGTGGGTACAAAATTGCAAGATGAGTACAACATGGGACAAAACTATGATCAACTATAAGTTTAACTGCCTGGGTAACATCGACCCAGTGGGGAAGCAGGTCACATAACGAGTGTGCAGAGAAAGAACAAGAACTTTAGGAAGAGAAGAACTAGAAGGCTCTGGCCATCCAACCGGGGGACCAGTGTCTACCAGGTGAGCACAGTCCCCAATCCATTGCTCATCCCTCCTGACGGGCATGCAGGTCCTGTCACCCCGCTTCTTGGGGCCCGCCCCTCAACGGACGCATTCTCATGTTCTGCACTGACTCCGTCGAGAGCCCAGCGCTGTCTGACAGTCTAGAATATTAATTTCATAATATAATAAGCTTACTAGACAGCTAACCTAGCTGTCTATAGTATGATGCTACCGTGTGTGTGCTCAAAGAGAAATCTGCAGAGGCTCGAGCAGGGCCCAGAGAAGCCTAGAGATTAGTTCTACCTAGGAAAGCGGGAAAGTTGCTAGGGAGATTTTACAGTTGAAGTGTTGCCTACGTCTTGAAAGACAAGAAGATATTTTCTCCAAGAGAGCCATTATATAAAGCGGACAAAGAACCTTCTGTATACAAGTTCATATTCCCTTAAAAGAAAGAACGAATATGTTACAAAATGACTCTAAGGCTGTAATGACGAACCTTTTAGAACTTTCAATGATCCAAACGTCGGGCTGCTGCCAGGCTTCCAAGGAATCTCGAGTTTAAAATTATTATAAATGGTACTTTTTACAAGAATCAGCAGGGGGCAGTGTTACCACGTGAGAAAAGACATTTTAAAAAAAGAAACGAACATGACTTTCCTAAGTTTCCAAACCTGTAATGAGGGTTGTCTGAGTTTAAAATGGGTGAGAAAAAGTGATTTCGAAATTTCTCTCTCTGCCAGCCAGCCTTTCTTTGAATAAGCCGATGCCTTATCCCTCCCCCGCTTCACATTCATCCTGAGTCACAGCGATCTACATAAAACTGACTTGGACGCCTCTCATTCAGAGTTCTCGGGGGAATCTAAAGCCCTTCTCAAGATTTCTGCGCTGCACTGACCCAGAAACAAAACCGAGTTCCCTGCTTGATGTCCACTAAAAGCCCATTCACATAAAACATTCATGAGTTTAAATGCCTTCCGTGAAGATTTAGAAAAAGGATAGCGCAGTTTGCAGAGCAGTGAGGAAACAACTGTAATGGACCAGCCAGCCTTTCTGGTTTCACAGTGTCACGTGGCCACCCACACCCTGGCGTTGTCCTGAATTCTTTTGTTTCAGGCTTTATCCTATTGTCTCCTCTCCCCTTCTGCTTAGCCCTGTAACTTGAAGCTTATCTCCCTCCCTCTCCTGTCCCTTCCTCGCTCCATCTCTTTCTCCTCCTTCCTCTTTTTCTCTTTTTCTCCCAACACCTCTTTCTTACTCCCTAGTTCCCCAACTCCCAAACAACCACGGCGCTCCGTGGTAGAGGGTCCTCCGCTGAGCACCGTCCTTGCTCCTAGGGTGAGTGGCTCAGTTTAACACCCTGGAAAACAAACAATCTGTTTTCTGTGCAATCAGAATACTCTAAAAATGATCACCACCAACAGAAACAATTGAAATTATAGTTTTCATTGAGTGGTGTTATAGACAGCTAAGTGAGGGAGAAATATTCCAGGCAGTCAGGTAGGGGAGAGCCCTCATGCCCAGTGCAAAGGGTGAAAACACATACAGCTGTGGCCGAGACGCGTCTGCCTCAAGATAAATTCAAAATTCCCAGGCCTGCATACTTCCCCAAAGGACAAGATAAGGGGTAACAC